>APFE030027567.1:75555-94983 GCA_000404065.3 Pinus taeda | reverse complement strand
ATCTATCCATATAATCAATAAACTAATTTCATTATGATAATTTTAATTAAATAATTAGAAAAAATAAAATGATGCTCGTCAATATAATCTCCTAAAACTTCTAGAAGGTAGTCAATTCTCCCAAATTCTTTGAAGAAAAGACAAAGTTAGTCAAGTGAGATTTGGCCATCATTATGAAGATCGTACATCTCGAATGAACTCTACCAATCTCGCATAACATGAATCCGTCAAAGCTAATGAACCCATCCTCGTTGGAGTCTTCCGCTTTCATCATGCAATCAATCTTCTCCTCTAATGATGCACTTGAGATTTTCTCCTCTAATTATATACGTGAGTGGTGAGTTTAAGTAGATTGTAAATTTTTGGAATATTTGAGAATTTGACAGATAAAGAGTGGTTAATTTTTTTGATTACATTCATTTTCCTCAAATTCCCAAATATTCCAAAAATCTACAATCTACTTAAAGATGACCGAACTTGAAAGAACAAATTTCAACTCTGGCTTTCATATTTTCCCATCACTTGAGAGCATGTGGAGTAACATGTCTTTAAACTCATGGCGGTCGTTCGAAGGAAATAAAATTTGTTTCTAGATGCATCTGAGCTTATTTGTAATTTCTTTTTTTTTTAAATAACATTTAAGCGCAACGGGACGTACTTAAGAGTCATCCGTTTTTTCTACATGGCGTATGGAAAAAGCCACCTGTCAACTAAAGTCGTTTACGTGAACACTTTACAGATCATCGATGGCTTCTGTATCATTTGAGATTGTAATTAGAATTCTGCCATGTCTGCACGCAGCGAAGGACTCGGTGGTTGTTTGAGTAACACTGCCGCTCTTGGGAGCCAATTAGTAAAATGATGATGTGAATCGTCAGGAGAATGGCAGCAAAATGGATGGACTCCCAGTAAATTGAAGAGGGAGAAACCAAGCTGCGGTCTTTTTCACCAAGAAGCAATGGTTTGTTGGCACGACCAAGGCTGCCTCATTTAGAAAAAAAAGAATATGTGTTGCTGGAGTAATGCCGAGGCTGTAGATATTTATGTTATTGTTGGTTAGGTGTTTTCATATTTGATTTTGTTGTTCGTTAGTTATTTTAATTTTATTTCAAGAAAATTGAGTTTTATTCTCGTTATTTATGGTTGATATTTTTATTTATTTTATTAAATTATTTTGAATATGAAAAATTAGAAATGTTTATGGGTTTTGGAGTGATAGTGAATAGGTGCACGGTTAATGCATTTTTTGTGATAAGTTACGGGTTCAAATCCCTTGTAGATATTTACTTACCACTAAAAAAAGATAAAAAAGAAATGCTCTACATTTTTGTTTTCAGTCTTTGATATTAAAACTAATTCGAATGAGATACCTAAAAAAAAATTATTTTCAATTTATATCATAGTATCAGAGCTAGTTTGTAGAAAACCCTGGAGAGAGCAACAACCCTGAAGAAAAGTAAGAACAATATTTTAATTTGTTAAAGCGCACAACGCAAAATCAGAATTCAATAAATAAATAAATAAATAAATAATAATAATTGTGGTGTTATTTGGACGTGAAGGCGTGCGTAGGAGGACAAATAGGGCCCACCATAATGATATATCGTAAGACTTTATTTTTGGTATTCGTAAGCTTTTGTCAAAATGGTTTTCAAAGTAATGAGATACTCCAAAGAACCTTGTCCAAATCTTTTTAAGTTTCGGGGTATTTTTAAGAAAACGAGTGATTTAAAATATTTTACAAATGAGTATTAAAAGAAAAGGAGGCATTGTTCTATTTGCTTTCAATTTTTTTTAATAAAAGGTTGTTATCAAAACAAATACAAAATATGTTAAAAGGTTTTTGAAAAAACAAAAAGGATATTTTTTTAAAAGTTAAGGGTTGCATATTTATATTTGAAGAAATGTTTTTTCCTAGCACTTTGTTATAGATTTTTTAGCAAAAATTATTAGTTTTAGTTTTTAAGAATGAAGACATTTTTGCAAGTCCACAAGTGATGCGATACACTTCAGAATGCTTATGTAAAGATGACCTAAGAAGCATGGGCGACCATGACCAATAATCACAGAAATGCAGCGATTGAACTTAAAAAGAAAGAGCACGGAGTCAAATGTTGGATACAGAATTTAGTCGATGACTCTATATTCGACAAGATAACTGGAACATCCACAACAAAAGAAGCTTGGGAAATCTTGAAAGTTGTGTATCAAGGCAATGATACAATGAAGAAAATTAAATTGCAGACATTGAGAACTCAGTTTGAGACCCCAAAGACGACTGACACAAAGAATGTGGACCTGTTCATGACTAGACTCATGGGAATAGTCAATCACATCAAACTCATTGGTGAAACCATTATAGATCAAAAGATTGTTGAAAAATTCTTTTGAAGTCTGCCCAATAAATATGGAATGAATGTAAATGCGATTCTAGAATCCAAATATTTTACAACTTTTTGACTAGAACAGTTCAGTGGATCCTTTCTCACACACAAAACAAGACTCAACCTAGTAGAAGATTCCAGGGACCAAGTTTTCAAAGCACATCTATCTCTTAGAAGAGGTAGAGACAAAGGTTATAGAGGTGACAACAAGCGAGGTAGAGGAACATCAGGACATCATCATGCAGCAAAGCAATGGAAATCTCAACAAAACCAAACACAAAGAAGCAGAACATGGAGAAAATCTAATGTTCAATGTTATTACTGCAAGAAATTTGGGCATTATGAACATGAATGCAAAAATAAATAGTCAGATCAACAATGAGGCAATATCCATCTCTCCAACAATAAAGAGAATCCTCAAAGACAATGTTTATTTCTTGTGAAATTTCTAAAGACACATAGTGAGGACCTTTGGTTGCTCGACATTGCTTGCAATAATCATATGACACGTAGCAAAAATCTACTTTCTTATCTTGATGTTTCCATAACATCAGAAATTACTCTTATAGATCGTTCTTGTATTAAGGTTGAAGGGAAAGGTATTGTCCTTGTTCTTACTAAACATAATCAACAAAAGATGCATACCTGGTGTTTATTATGTTCCACATCTAAAGCATAACCTCATTAGTGTAGGACAATTCATGGAAAATGGTTATGATGTAATATTTCAGGGGAACACATTATGATAAAACACCCAATAGAAGATACATAACAAAGGTTGAAAAAGCCACGAATAGGATGTTTTCATTAATGACTCTTAGAAGTCGAAATCTTTCATTGTCTTTTTCTCATAATGCGTCAAGAATAGATGAGCCTGAGTTATAGCATTTTACTTATCAGCATATCCCATGGAAGAGCCTAAGTCTGCTTCAAAAACTTTCAATCGTCATTGGTCTCCCTGTTATGAATGAAAAAGATTGTGATTATGAAATTTGTATTCTATCCAAGCCTAAGAGATAGTTTTCCCACATATTCTAGAGAAAAAGAACCTTTATATCTAGTCCATACATGTATATGTGGCTCAATACACAAACAATCCATTGTGGGTATTCTTTATATTATGACATTCGTTGGTGATTATAGTAGGAAAATATGGGTGTATTTCTCAAAAACAAAAAAGATACGTTCTCAATATTTAAATAGTTCAAAGCAAAAGAAGAAAAGAAGAGTGGAAAGCCTTTAAAAGTACATAGATCTGATAGAGGAGGTGAATACAACTCCAATGACTCCAAAGGTTTTTGTCAACAACAAAGAATCATCATGCATAATGCAACAATATATACTCCATAATAGAGTGGAGTAGTATAAAAGAAAAATTAGTTGATCATAAACATGGCCAGATGTATGCTTTGTGAGAAGTTTTCAAATGACTACTAGGCTAAAGAAATTTTGACAAAAATGTATGTTCTCAATAGATCTCCGACAACTAGTCTCCAAGATGCAGTACCTCAAGAAGCATTGGATGATAAGAAGGTGAATATATCACATTTTAGAATTTTTAGATCACTATGATTTGCACATGTTCCTGAGAATCTAAGAAAGAACATTGATGATAAGAGTGAAATATGTATTTTAGTAGGCTACAGTGAGTAGTCAAAGGCATATAGGATTTACAATCCAGCTATGAAGAAGTTTATTTTAAGCAAAGATGTTAAATTTTTTTGAAACTAAATCTTGGTCTGATCATCTTTATGAAGCTTCAAATCAACCTTTTTATCCACCACAGCTACCAAGATTACAAGTTCAATAAGAGCCATACCATTCTGAAAATGGTACATCTTCAAGTAGTGAATCCACCAGTGATTCAACATCTTCAAAAGACAATAATAAAATAAGGAGCATCAGAGAAATATATGAGCGGGAGCATGAATTTTCCAAGCATAATATGTTTGCATTTCTTTCATCTCATCCAACCCATTTTGAAGAAACAATTATAGAAGTACGTTAGGTGGATGCAATGAACCATAGTGAATAACTAGACTTGGGAATTAGCTGATCTCCCAAGAGAAAAAACTAGAATTGGTGTAAAATGGGTATATAAGACCAAGATGAATGAAAAAAAGAGAAATTGAAAAATATAAGGAAAGTTTGGTTGCCAAAGGA
Organism: Pinus taeda; assembly: GCA_000404065.3. Taxonomy (NCBI): domain Eukaryota; kingdom Viridiplantae; phylum Streptophyta; class Pinopsida; order Pinales; family Pinaceae; genus Pinus; species Pinus taeda. The sequence continues at coordinate 90,436 of APFE030027567.1, read as the reverse complement.
TTACAAAAACGTTTTGGTGTCAACTATGTTGAAGCCTTTAATCTAGTAGCAAGGTTGGAGACTCTCGGAACTATTTTGTCCACAACAACACAAAACAAGTGGGAAGTCTATCAACTTGATGTAAAATATGTTTATGTAGAGAAACCTCCTAGTTTTGAAGTTCCAGGACAAGATCTTAAGGTATACATATTGAAGAAAGCCTTATATGGTTTTAAACAAGCTCCAAGAGCTTGGTACAATCACATCGACACCTATCTCATCAAAAGTGGTTTTTGCAGAACCAGCCATGAGCCAACTTTGTATACGAAAACTCATGAAGGTAAAATTTTCATTGTATGCTCTTGCATTAATGATATTATTTATAGTGGAAATATGATGTTAGAAGAATTCAAAACCTCAATGCAAACAAAGTTTCATATGATTGGTCTAGGGTCCATGAAATACTTCTTAGGCATTGAAATTCAGTAATATGCTAATGGTATTTTTGATGGTCAAGAAAAATATGCCACTAAAATCATCTAAAAGTTCAAAATGGTGAATTGCAAACCAGTCGATACACCAATTAATGAAGTAACCAAACTGAGAAAAGAAGATGTAGCACCACCAGTTGATCCCACATTGTATAAAATTCTAGTTGGTAGTTTGTTGTGTCTCACTACATCTAGACTTGATAGCACATTTTCTACTATTTTTGTCTCCAAGTTTATGCAATCACCTAAGATTTCTCATTGGAAGGTTGCAAAAAGGATCTTAAGATATATTGCAAAGGAGTCTAGCCTATGGTTTATTCTACACACATTCTGAAAATTGTTCACTTTTATGTTATACAAACATTATGCAGATAGTCGAGAGGATCAAAAAAGCACCTAAGGGAATGATTTTCACCTTGGAACCAATATGATCTCATCGGCATCCAAGAAACAATAAATCATTTCAATATCTTCTACAAAGGCAGAATATGTAGCATTTCCTTTTCAAGTAGTGTGGTTGAGAAGATTGTTGAAATATATTTCAAATGTTCAGAAAGAACCGACTTCTATTTACTGTGATAACAATTCAGAAATTTCTTTATCAAAAAGTCATGGTTTCCACAAAAAGAGCAAGCACATTGACAGACGCTTTCATTTCAACTGTGAGCTTATCAATGATGGGGACATAATAGTTTTTTTTGCGTTCCAAAGGTAATCTTGAAGACATTTTCACAAATTCATTGGGAAAAAATATATTTGAATTTCAAAGAGAAAAATTAGTCATTGTAAGTTCCTCTACTTATAACAATTGAGATTAGGAGGGGATGTTGAGATATTAATCTCACCATCTGCGAGGTGTCATCACATTTGATTCTGTTGTCTGCTAGGTGTCATAGTCAGTTCAATTTTACTTCAGTTTACTCAAGTTGCACTCCATTCATTTATTTTTGATGTTTCCTATGTATTATATTTAACTATTTTGAATATTGATAAGAGCAACCTCTACTCCAGATTTTTGTTTTCATTCATTGTCAAAATATGCACTCAAAATTCAATGTAAATGCCCCAATGTTTACATTTAATATGAATGTCCCCGCCTGTCCTACAGTGAAGGTTGTGGTGCCTATGATGGAGAAATGGCATCCATGTTTGGGTGGTCCATAAGGGACTTCTTTTAACATCTATCATTTCAGTAGATATACTCAATAGAATTGGAAAGGCATCAGGTGCTTTTATATTGATGGCCAGCCGTAATGTTGAAGGGAAACTCCCACAATAAAAAGGGAAAATGGTAGGACAAAATTGTTGTAACTCAAAAGGCATGTTTGTCTCCTATTTAGTTTCCAACTATGAGCTAGAATGTTGCTGTACAAAAAGGCCCGACATGGAGTCTTATGGTGGGATCCAGCTTAATGCATATGGCTTTTGTCACCAAAGGGTAAAGACGAAAATTGCACCATGGTTAAGGGTTGAAGCTATGAGAGAAAGTCTCAATGGTCTTGTTTGCAACAAAGGATATTATATGAAGTGATTTTCTAAAGGCATTGCCTTTTTATATTACATTTGTGTGAACGCAAGTATTTGTGTACCAATTACTTACTCCAAAAAATTGATCTTGGTTAAATTAATTATGGTCAAATTCAGGTTGTCACAGTTTATGAAATCATGAAAAGTGAACTGAAATAGGTGTGTTGAAGGTTGAAAGAATTGGTCGCTTATTGTTATGACATTTAATACAACCAAATTTTTATAATTATTTATCTTTTTTACTAAAACAAAATTGTAATATTTAACAAATTTTCACATAATTTCTTCTTAATTTTTAATAAAACCAAAAAATAACAATTGACATGTATTAAATTACTGGACAATTAGTACATTTATGCAGACATAGTAATTCCTTGAAAGTTGTTTATTAAGATTCCAAACAATCAGTCATGGAGTGGAGGTCCTTTCCGAAAAACATAACACTCCTTTGGTTCGTACATTAAAATAATTTTTGAGTAGTAATTTCTGAGTGGGTGTTGATCATCGAGACCCCACTCAAGGTAGGCAAGACTCATGTTGAAATAGGTTTGGGTGTGTAACACCATTACAATCTACATGGATTATTGACAAATTCCGCTACTCAGATGGTACACTAAAGACGACAAAATCTTCATCTTTTCATCTTCTTCATTTTTCCAATTTACATATATGTAAGTGGAAATTTGTAACTATTTTAATTTTTGGGATTCTTTCTGAAAATCAGTGATATGGGAATTTTTTGGAAATTCAGTAATAAGAATTTTTTCCCAAATTCAAAGATATTGTTTTATATGAGATTGTGATGAATGCATTTTAAATTATATAAATAGATTCAACACCATCAATAACTCCAAAAATACCTTAATTATATAGATTATACAACTCAAACTTGTAATTTTAACAAATATCTACAAGATTTCAGAAAAAATACCAAAAACTATATTACACTCATAAAAAATTAAACCGAGAAAAACTATAGATATTGAAATAGTTTGGCTATGTAAATGTAAATGTAAATCCATAGGGAAAGTGTAAGAAAACACACAGTGGAAACCAAATTAACTTTATATTAATGATTGTCTCAAAGAATGATGTACATAATGTACATATAAATACATAATGAAAATCGTTGATTCATCTTACAATTCCTCTTAGAATCTAACAAGTGATCACCATAACACACAATAACCCAATATTAATCCCAAGGATTAGGTGTCTAACATTCCCCCATTAACCAAAAGGGATGTATCAAAGTCCAAGAATGAGAGTTAAAAATGAAAATTTTCATCTTAGCCAAGAGTTGAATTTGTCTCAAAAATGGATTTAAGGATTACCACAAACCAAGAATGGTGGTTTTTAAGACAAAACCACAAACGATATCATGTCTCAAAATTTGATAGCATTTGTCAGATCAGTAAAAAATTTGAACTTTGGAACCATCAATGTAGTTCCTTGAACAATTGCAAATTTCGAAGTGCTTGTTCATAAACAACTCATTCAGAAAAAACTAAAGTCTCTTTTGCTACAACTTTGGCCCTAAGTGGCACAGGTTGTGCCTCAGGCTCACTTGTGTATCTCTTACTCAGGCTCACTTGAAAAATCTTCAAACCTGTAACATAACATCAATTCCATTAATTCCCCCTTTTTCAAATACAAGGTGAGAAGATGACATACTCTTTATCATTGCAAGGCTAGTCAATACTCTCGAACATATCATGTTGTATGCCCTGTAAAAGTTCTTGGTTGTTTTGGACTAATCCCAAGAGGTAATCCATCCAAGATTTAGTTTCTCTCTTGCAATAGTCTTATTTCTGGAACATATGCTTGAATGGTGATTGTGATTTCCCCAGTGCTCACACGGGTGAAGATCAAAACACTGATATTTCACATGTGCAACTCTATTACAATGTTGGCATTCATCGATTTGTTTTGGAATGATACCATCCATAAATACAGTAGTACACAATTTTATAGGTTTATAAAAATCAGGAATATGAAAATATACATCCAAGACATATTTATTATATCCAAAATTAGTTCTATTCTTGTTGTGTACAATTTCTTCCCACGGTCTTCTAAAGGTTTTGGGAATGACAAGCTTGATATATGTATGCAAATGACTCTTTCATACCCTTGCCTAAACATGACTTTCTAACACATCCAAAATTTCTTTTGAACTGGCTTCATTTCTCTTCGTTTGTTTTTTGGAATTAATATTATCTCGCTATACTTAAGACTTGATTTGGAGAAATTCAACTTTCTCTAATGCATCATGTATATGCACTCTAATATCAACAAGACATACTTTGTTGATATGTATAGTTTCGTCAGCATTGGAACTAATGATATTTTTAATATATCTAATAAATTTTTAATTTGAGCCATATTAGTCAATCTTTGGTGTCAAATTCAACCAAAATACACCCATTTACAAATAAATTGACTGGTAAAATTACTAATCACAACATGTAACATACAACTTTGAAACTTTATGGCCAAAATATCACATACATGCTCATGTAATGTTATATTTTAGCAACAATATCCATTAATTTTTTTGTCTCTAGTGGTACGAATGTATGACATTCAATGTGAGCTAGAAAGAGGCTGCCTTACACTACACTAAATAGATTTGGGCCTTCAATATCATATCACCCCATCAAATTGAGTACATTTTCCCCTCACATTTATTCCATAATGAACCTTCAAAGTTTATAAAAAATTGCTAGATCCAATTTTCATTAGACACACTCATAAACAAAACTAGATTCCTAATAAAACAAACACCAAAATTTGACACAAATCATACCTCAACATCAATTCAATTTCCTCTCAAGAAGCATCGCATGTAGTAAAATCCTTTCGTGAACTCAATTTGTCTATTTCTAGCTAATTCAAACAAGGATGCCCATAAATTCGCTCAAATAAAGCAAAAATCCTTGGTATGGGATTACGAGTGAAGCTTGTACGACTCATTCAAATAATGATCCTTCACTTTTTAGCTCAAGTAAGCCTAACTGAGGTCTTGCACTTGACTCACGCGTGTTCCCTCGGATCTTCTACTATATTATTTCATAGTTTTTCCAACCCAAGGATAACCAAGCCCCTATTTGTCACGAAGTCAATGCACTTATTCTTAGTCTCAACCAATAAAAAATATATAGTTTTCAGTAGTCAACAAATCCAAACTAAAAGTTGTTATTGTGTGAAAATTTCAATGACCTCGATCTTCTTTTTGTTTCATCTACAGTGGGGTTTAACAATAGAGGTGGTCTTGAGGATGCATAACGTTCATGCAATATAATGGCTCAGATCAATTTGTATTGCATCAATGGTGTGTGATGACACATTATTCATCAAGGTTTAATAGATGAGGTGGTATTGAGAGATGGTTTCATCCAAATAGCTCACCACAAAATCAATGGCCCACATTCACTTTGGGGATAACCTCCTCAATTATCTAAATTGCTGCAAGTGCTCCCTGGGGTGATTTATAAAAACACAGATGGTTTTGGTTAGAACTTGTATTATTTGCATCCATGTCAACTCTGCCAAGCAAGAGGGGCTCTACTAGCAACTCATGTTGGCTCTATCAGCTACTCACGTTAGGATCCATCACACTTTCAACTCATCCACCTCACCTTTAGCGCATCCACAATAGGACTCTTCCTCTATGCCAATGGAGTTCAAACGAATCATGTTGCAACCCTTCAGAATAATGGATCACCACTCCTTCCGTCTACCACACTTGTTCTCTCATTCACTTTAGTCATATTATTTGGCACAATAAATCTCCTCACTTTATCATACTTCAGGTGATCTCATGCATTGTTCACTTCTGGAATGCACTTGATCAACCAACTTTTAACTTTGCATCAGGACATATAATATTATGAAATATACAAGCCATTGGAGAGACAACACCTCAAAACAAAGAAACATGTAAAAATAAATTCAAATTTTATAACCAATTATGATTTTGTCTGTCCATTTTTTCCAGCACAATGATGTCGTCATTTACAAAATTTAAACACATATAATGCCGTTAGTGATAGCCCTTCATGTTACTGATATCATCCTTTCAAATTCTACTTCACAATGCTCTTTCAGATGTAATCCAAGTCAAAATTTTCTATAGACCAATGGATAAGGTCATTCATTTCCACTCTCTCGCCATCGACACTTGCCAAGTCTGCATACACATGTTCAAAAACACTTGGGAGGTGGCATTTTTATGAAAAGAATGTTTCAACACTAGGAAATCCACAAAACTAATGGTTTCACTCTAAAAGGCCACAAAATTGGTGGCTCAACTTAATCAATAGGGAAGATGAACTACCGCTTCGATACAACTATAAGACACACAAATTGGAAACTAAATTAACTGTATATTAATGATTGTCTCTAAGAATGATGTAGATAATGTACATATAAATACATAATGAAAATTGTTGATTTAGTTTATGGGTCTGCTTAGGCTCCAACAACTGATGACCATAACACTCACTAACCCAATCTTAATCCAAAGGATTAGGTTTCTAACAAAAAGCTTTGAATTATATGATTTAATGCAATTCCACATTTGTAATACTTGCCCTACCTCCATGAGAAGCAACAAGAAACAAAACTTTGGTGTCTGATAATGTCATCTTTATTCGTTCATGTCATCTTCATATACTTTGATAATATCATCATATTCATATTCACATCCTTTTTTTTCCTCTTGTCCACTCTGAGGTCAAGATGTCTACAATCCATTAGAGGTAATCAAGGACATTCATTGGAATTCCTGTGATATATTAACCGTGGCACCATATCCCAAGAAAAATAATTGTAAAAATCACGGCAATGCTACAATTACAGGTCAGTGCTATTTCAAATTGTTACCAAGGTATTTACTGTATATATTCACACTCCAATAAGATCTTACCCTCGTAAATGCCCAACCTTATTCTAGAGCAATTGATAACATATATATCCCCATTGTTTGTTAGCCATAGTGAATATATCACTCAGTGATGGTTCAAAGCAAAATTTTTATGTAGCTCTAACTTTCAAAATATAAATACTTGATTAAGTGGTGAATTCAACTCTACTAATCTTTGCTAACATTCCATTATGGTTGCCTATGTCTTCAATTGTGAATTTAAAATTAAGGCCATGTAGCATGATTAAGGGGAGTATTGATCGTCATCCATTTTGTCACTTGGATTAGATAATGGTGATGAATTTTCCATAGAGATCAAGAGCCGCTGGGAATAAGATATTTGTTTCATGGGAAATTTGTTGGGTGTTTATTATATTATTTCCACAACTAGCCCCATGTGCTAAGTCGGGGGTTTAGAGAGGTGGTGGATAGTGCCCCCTTCATTGCATCGTGCGCAACGGGGGGGTCACATGGGGGCGGCAACCCCACCTATTAGTGGGTTTGAAAGGGAGGTAGCCCCTCTCTATGGGATCTAGGGTAGCGCCCTAGGAAATTTTTTTTTTTTTGGACCCTATATTATGTGGGAGATCCTACATATGGTTTTGTGCATGAGTTTTGCACATGGTTTTGGGCATGATGGTTTTCTACCCATTGTATATTGTAGATCCAGTTACGGGAACTATGGTTATGTTCTAATCTAGGGTCAATGGATTGGGGTTGATGGATCCTATGGCATGTATATTACGTATTGCAACATTTGAAGGAATATAATGAAAAATCAATATGGTAGTCATGTTTTTGGGGTCTAGGGGAAAATCTTTGTGTATATGTTTATGTTTTATGCTCTCACCATTGCTTACATTCTATTTTTTAGAATTTTTATGTAGGTAATTTCTATAGCGAGTTAAAACTTACATTTGGTATCAGAGTTATTTCGACCTCAAGGGGACACCTTTGTTGCTGAGGGGTTTTTCTTAAGTCTGTGGTAGACCCTATTTATTGGGAGATGTGTGGGATCAATTCTTGCAGTGAAAGAAGATGGTGAGTAGTGGAAATATAGAGATCATGAAATTTAATGCTTAGAGTTTTAAATTATGGAAACTCATGATGGAGGATCTACTACTGGATAAACATTAGTGGATCATGATAGATTCAGGTACTAAACCAACATCAATGTTAGATGAAGACTAGATGAGGTTGGATCAGAAAGATAAGGGCACAATATTGTTGTGATTCTCACATTCCATATTGTTGAATGTATCAAGGGAAGCTACGACAAATGCTTTGTGGGACAAGTTAGGGACTTTGTACCAATCTAAGTCTCTGGTGAACAAATTGTTCCTATAGAAAAAGTTTTATAACTTGAGGGTGAAGGATGGAGACTCGGTGATAGAGCATCTAAACACCTTTAATATTGTGGTAAGTTAGTTGTTATTATTTTATATTAAAATTTCAGATGAAGATAAGTGCATACATTTTTTGTGTTCTCTACTAGATTCATGGGATAGTATGGTTGTTGCAATAGGTAGCAATATAACTACCTTAAATTTTGATGAAATAATCTCATCCTTGCTGTCGAAGGAGATGAGACAGAAAAATATGGATGGACATAATGGATATGCATTTTTTGTATGAGGATAGTCCTAGAATAGAAAAAAAAAATTGTTATTGATTGGGAGATTTAAATTTAGTGGAAGATCTAAATCTCTAGGAAAAGCTGTAATTGTGTGCTGGAAATGTGGAAATGAAGGACACTTCAAAGAGGACTCTAGATCTAAATCTCTTGAGAAAGGAAATGGATCTAATAATGATCATTATGCAGTGGTGAAAATAGCCTCAGATGAAGGTGGCGATGTCTACTTGGCTTCTTCTTCACGTACACATGTAGATCATGAGGCGTGGTTGATTGACTCAGCTGCATCATTTCACTACACTCCCCAAAGGGATTCATTATGAAAATATGATAAATATGATGGTAGAGATGTCTTCAAAGGGTATAACAGGAAGGATAGAATCATCAGCCGCAGAAAAGTAAATTTGAAGTTGTAAGGTGGAAGGATTAAAATAATTCAGGTTATTCTTCATATTCCTGCATTGGCTAGAACTTTGATTTCTATAAGAACTATGGATGATGCAGGTGTAAAATCAATGTTCGAGAAATATACATCCAAGATAATTTTGGGAACACTGTTATTGATGCATTGAGCTCAGATTTGAACTCTATAGAAGTTTATGGGTAGAACTATTATTGATGGGTGTAACATTTCTTTCGTTCCTGAAAGTGGAGAAGAAAACATTGTGGTCTCTAGAGAAAAGACCATGGTATGGCATCAAAGGCTTGGACGTATTGGAGAGAAGGGCCTTCGAATACTTCATGGTGATGATATGGTAGAAGGTATCTCTAATTTCTCTCTCGATTTTGATTTATATGAACATTTGTATATGGGAAGAAAAATGAGGTGAGTTTCCCCTCTTATGCTAGGAGGGAGAAAGGGATATTATAGCTTATGCATAGTGATGTGTTTGGACCTATGTCGATTCCACCACTAGGTAATTCTGTGTACTACATATAATTTATAGATGAGTTCTGAAGCAATACATGGATATATTTCCTCAAGAAGAAATATGAAATCTTCAATAGTTCTAAAGAAGTTAAGGCCCTGATGGAAAACCAGACAAAGAAGAAGATAAAGGTGTTGAGGACAAATAATGGTGGAGATTTCTGAAAGAAGGAATTTGAAAAGTTTTTTAAGAAGTGTGGTATAGCATGACAAAATACTAATCCATACACACCTAAGCAAAATGGAGTAACAGAAAGAATGAATAGAACGTTGATGGAAAAGACAAGAAGCATGCTCAATGGTGCCAGGTTAGGATAGGAATTCTGTGTAGAGGTGGTGGAGACTGCATGTTACTTGGTTAATAGATCACCTTCATCAGCATTGGAGGATAAGTTTCCAAATGAGGCATGGACTCGTATGCAACCATCTCTTTCATGCCTATGGGTATTGGTCTGTGATGCATATGTACATGTTCCAAAGGAGAAAAGAACCAATTTGGATAGTAAATATGAAAGTTGCATATTTATTGGGTATAAGGATGGTTTAAAAGGTAGTAAGCTTTGGAACCTAGAAACAAGGAAGGTTGTTTAAAACTGATATGTGGTGTTTAGAGAGGGGAAAGTAAGATGTTATTAAACATGAAGTCCTATTGAAGGAACCTGAGAAGATAGAGTTTGAGCTAAAGGAGGAGGAATCATAAGATGAAGAGCCACAAACTCCAGCTATGAAAAGATCAATTTGAGAAAGAAGGGAGCCAAAAAGGTATAGTCCATTTGGTTTTTGTTCCAAATTTTATTTATCAATTACTAATGATGATCCCATAATTGTCAAGGAATCAGTAGATTTCGAGGATGGAAAACTCTAGAAAGATGCCATGGTTGAGGAAATGTCATCTTTACACAAAATTGAGGCCTGGGATCTAGTGGAGTTATCAACTAGGATGAAACCCATTGTCAACCAATGGGTGTTTAAGAAGAAGATGAATGGATAAGGAAAGTTGGAGAAATACAAAGCTCGGTTGGTATCAAAAGTTTTTTCCAAACTTACAGGAATCGATTTTGGTGATATTTTTCTCCTATTCCCAAGGTAGCTTTTATTAGATTACTTTTATCTGTTGTTATTGCTTTTGATTTTGAGGTAGAATAAATCAATGTGAAGACTTCATATCTTCATGGGGATCTAGAAGAAGAGATCTGCATGAAGAAACCTAATGGCTTTACGGTGAAGGGTAATAAAGAACTGATATGCAGGTTAAGAAATTCTTTGTATGGGTTAAAATAGTCACCAAGGATGTGGCATCAGAAATTTAATACATTTATACGGGGACTTAACTTCACCAGAAGGAAAATAGATCACTATGTCTATTTTAAATTAATTGGTGACCATGTTACTTATCTAGTATTATATGTGGATGATATGTTACTAATTGGAAATTATCCAGGATTTGAATACCCAATTTTCATCCAAATTCAACATGAAGGATCTCAGTGATGTAAACTATATTTTCGGCATGGAAATTAAATGATATTAGGCAAAGAGGAGGCTCTGATTAAACCAGAGGAACTACATCGAGACAATACTCCAGTGGTTTAATATGAAAGATAGTAAATTGGTGAAGGTTCCTATTACTATAAGTGTAAATTTATTTGCTAAACAGTGTCCCAAGACACAAAAAGAGGTAGAGGACATGTCTCATATTCTATGTGCAAGTAGATTAGGCTACTTGAAGTATGCAATCATTTGTACTAGACCAAACATTTCACCTGCAATGGGATTATTGAGCAGGTTTATGTCAAAACTAGGAAAGGGGAATTGGACAACAATGAAGTGAGTTTTCAAGTATTTGTGTCGCACTAGCGATTACAGTTTGTGCTACCAAGGTAGAACAATATTGGATAGAATTTTGGACATAAATGGCTTTGTTTATGCAAATTGGGTTGGAGATTTGGATTAGAGAAGATCTCGAAGTGGGTATGTGTTTAAACTATTTAGAGGTGTAGTCAATTGGATCAGCAAGAGACAATCTGTAGAGGCACTTTCAGCTAGAGATACAGAATACATGGCAACCACACACATGTAAGAAAGGAATTAGTTTGGTTGCATATATATTTTTTTAACTATGGGGTTAGTATAGCGATGTATTAGGGTAGACCGTGACAACCAAAGTGCAATTTTCTTGGCAGAGAACCATGCTTATCATTCAAAGACAAAGCACATTGACATTCAATATCACTTTATAAGGGGCATGGTTGAGCAAAAACAGGTGTTGTTGGTAAGGGTGGGAACCGTTAAGAATACTGTAAATGCCCTTGAAGAAGTCTGTCAGTACTAATAAGTTTTCTTACTGTAGAGAAATGATGGGCGTTGCAAGGTTGGACCAATGACTAAGCTCTGATGTGACCCCTTGTGTCAATAAGAAAGAAACAAGTGCGAGAATGTTGGGTGTTCTTTCCACAACTAGCCTGGCCCTCGAAGATGGGGTTAGAGGGGGGGCACAATGGGAGCAGCATCCCCTCTATGAGTGGTTTGAGGGGGGTGATATCCCCCTCAATGGGGTCCAGGGCAGTGCCCGAAGATTTTTTTTGGACCCTATATTATGTGGGCAGACCTCCCTATGGTTTTCTACATGGGCTTTGCACATGGTTTTGGGCATGATGGTTTTCTCCCCATGGTATCTTGTATATCCAATCAAGGGAAATATGGTTATGTTCTAATCTAGGGTTAATGGATCGAGGTTTATGAATGCTTTGACATGCATATATATGCATTGTAACATTGAAAGGAATATAATGAAAAATCAATCTGGTAGTCTCTGTTTTGGGATCAAGGGGAAAATATTTGTGTATTTGTTTTAAGTTTTATTCTCTCGCTATTGTTTATTTTTAGCTTCTTAGAATTCTTATGCAGGTAATTTTTGTATAGGGTAAAAACCTACAAAATTAAGGAATTGTGTCGATCCTCGGATGATCAACTCCTTGCGATAAGATTGTTTAGAAAATTTGTATGAAGACTAGGAGTATTAGTAGAATGTACCCACCATGGCTCCAAGTCAGTAGTTTCGAAGAAGGATTCGAAGTGCCAGATGCCTTATGAGTGGTATTCTTTTTAGAATATAATGAGAGATATTATACAAAAAGTGTATGATGTAGTTGTATTTAAATTGGGAATAGGAGGCATCATAGAAAAGGGTATTTAGTTGAAGGGCATCGATGCCATTATTGAGCAAAGAGGAAAACAAATAGTTAATGTTGTGGGAATATATGCTTCCTTTCTGTGGGCGAGAGAAGGAATCCATGATTAGTAGGCACATGAAATTTCATATTACATTACATAAGTGTATTAAACATCACACACACACACACACATGCGCGCACACACACACACACATATAGATATATGTATATCTATATATATTCCTTGTTCCTACTTTCTTTTCCTACATTTTAAGCTCTAATTTCGTTTCATCAGCCCAATTTTCTATCTAATTTATTCCTAGCTGGTATAAAATCAAATGGTGGTGTTTGTGTACTTTGTCCTTGGTTGGGATATTTCTTTTGTGAAATTTTAATGATTTGGATATTTTACAAAACTTTTTGAATAACCTATATTGGATTTTTTTATTGAAAATTTCATAAGCTGGATATTTTTGCACAACTTTTTGAATATCTTGTTTACATAAAGATTGATGTTGTAAACTTTTTGAATATCAAGGTGTCTTTTTTTGAATGGTGCAATTTTGACAGGTTTAAAATTCTTCCCTAACTTCAATTCTTATGTTGTTCATTGATTGATATTCTATTAATTTTGTCATTCAATTAGAATAGTATGGAAAACTATAATATTATATTACAAAAAATATATACAATATATAATCAATATATACATACATAATAATTATATAAATATAGAAGATAGATATAGATATCGGTGTGTCTGTATTTTTGTAAGCAAGGGCATTACATTAATAGAGAAAAATTTACACAATGTATAGACATAGTATCCAAATATAACTTGGAATAAGGAAATAAGAGTGTGCGACAAACAATTCTCTTCCAATGGGAGGGGATACCAGAGTCTAAGTTTTCTAGAGTTTATCATGTGAAATATATTTTCATTCAACTCATAGTGGAGGGTTTAGCCTCGCGACACCATAACTAATGATTGTAAATAAAGGATAGGTACAAACCTTAATAGTGTTGGGAGATTCTTAGGCTCAAACTAGTCACTCTTAGGCCTAACAAAAGAGGTGAGGTCACTCTGATATTCATTAATCCAAAACAGGTCCCCTCTGATATTCATTAATCAAAATGAAAATATAATTACCACCCTTTTGCTTGTCATGACACCATTGACTAGCGCATGCATCATTAGAGCTTAATTGTAGCCATTTTGTTCCCTTCTTGAAATTGAGTGTTGCCACAGGTAAGAATAGTGCTAGAATCCTTAGGGAATTCTTCCACAATGTAGCACCCATAAGGGTTTGGATGATGGGGAGAGGGAGGAGGAGTGTAGGTTGTTGGAGGGGACAAGAAAGTTGTAAAGGGAGGAGTAGGAGCTCTATGGGGAGGCGAAGGGGGTGAGCTGGTTGGAGGGGAACACAAGGGAGACATAGAAGGGGATGGGATGTTGGGTGGTTAGGAAATTTTTATGTTCCTGGCAAGTCGTTTTATCGAGGGAGTGGAATGGTTTACTTGAGAAAAAACCTCCTCTATCTAGGTAGTGGCCTTAGACTTTTCCTACTCCCTATCTTCCATCTAGAAAGCTAGGATATTGCAGAGAGACCAAAGGGTTGTGTGACCCCTATGGGTCTCATCCTCTTCCATGGAAACCATGCTTCTTCTGATGTGCTCAGGGATGTTTTTATAAAACTAGGTGGTGATGTAGGCATCTTCTATAATGGTGGGGGGATGACCACAAACTCTTCCCGTACATGGGTAGCAACCCCTTCCTCTTTCACTACTCATGATGGATTTGTAGGGATCAAGCATCACTAGACTATGGTGAGGGAGAGCATAGAGGAATACAGGGGGAGGCAATTAGGTGAGAAACAATTGGGAGGCCAAACCTATAAGGAGGTAAATACCAGAGACTACAAGTGGAGGTGTGTATTCCAAGGCAAAGGTATAAATGCAGGATTTAATTTGAAAGAGCATCATCTTTTAAGAGAATGTCTCCATGTGTTTTTTCATCAAGAGAGCGATTCGAGTTACTGTTGGTCACCTGGCTCAACGGGATTACAATAATATATCTACACACACACACACACACACACACACACACACACATATATATATATTATCATTGTATAGGTATCAATTCATGATAAAAACCAAAACATTCAATTTATAATAAGTATAAAATTCTCAAGATAAAAAAAATAATCATCAAAAATATAA
>APFE030027567.1:38692-72286 GCA_000404065.3 Pinus taeda | reverse complement strand
TATACATTTATCAAATCCCACTTTCACAACCAGTTGAGGATGGGCCTCATGAGCAAGGCGACCCAGGATCAAACCTCACAGAGAGTGGTCATGTCCTGTGCTAGGGGGAGAAAACATGCTAAAAAATCCATTCATCTTAGGGCTAGTGTGGCACAGGCTGGGTGTGATGCCCGGGTGACTTTGACAAATTAGATACCCTTGGGTCGTGACTCCTCAAGACACACTTCAAGCCTAAAGGATTATAGACATCTTGACAAACAAACAAAAAAACATTTTTACATTTAAAAAACACATGTAACAATATTCTTAACTAAGTTTATCCATTTAATTATGAATATTCTTCACTTGTAAATATTCTTTGCTATGATACCATGGACCAATATCATGGTTTATCAATACCACATGCCCAAAATAATAACTCATAGCATATGATGCCTATTCATATGATATATTTTTTAAATCAACCAATTTAATTATAAGGTAGAAAGAGCATAACTAACTGTTAATATGTGATCACTACTAAAAATATATTATACTTTTTGGGGGTTAAATAGGTATGTGTATTTTGGAATAGGACTTTTATAATTTTTATTTAATTATCAATAATTATTAGATTGATGCTAGGGATTTAATGTCCGTGCAATATTCTAGAATAATCATAATAGTATACACAAATCAAAGGTTGAGATTTAACTCTAAAGTAATTAAAAAAATTATCCTTTTAATTAAATTGAATAATTAGAAAAAGAAAATTATTAATGGCTTCTTGAGAATGTGGCATTGATAAGCCATGGTATTGAAACATGATATTGCAACAAATACAATTTAGAGATTAAAAATCTTCATCGTTAAGAAAATTGTTTTATACTTTTTTAATGTATATATGTTTAATATATACATTAATTATTTTTCATAATAATAATGATTTAAATTACACTTATAATTTAGTTAATTTTATCATTCATATATATATATGTTAGGTGAGGTGCATAATAAAAGAAGTGTTTGATCCTTATTATATCAACCATTTCAATTTAATTAATTTTAAATTACGGAAGCCCTATTCAAAATAAACACGCATATTTACTTAATTAGATGTTTATTTTTTATAAATGTAAAACTTTTTTTAAGAGCGGACGCCTGAGGAAATTTAGGAATTCTTTACATTTAAGGGATTTAATACTTTATTAACTTTTAATGATATAGATATAAATTATTGGTTTTAAAAATAAATAAAATAAATAAATTATATTCATACTTTATAGGATATTGCCCAACACTAAATACAATAAGTACATGTATACTTTATTAGAATTCTTGACTATGAAGAAACATTAAACCTTGCTAATAGTAGTTATGCAAGATAAATCTTATAGATATAAGATCATTGCATGAATATTAATGCCAATTGTGTAATAATCTATATATTATATGAGTTCATAGATTATATTATTTATTATTATTATTATTATTATATAGGTGCAACATGTAAATTAAATGTTAGTTAAAAGAAACACAAAAAATAACTAAATTATACTTTTATTTTGAAATCAGTTGTTGGAAATACCAAGAGGGACTGAGAATGAATATTTCATTACAATTGTTATATTATGCCAGTTAATATCACTAATTAAAATAAAACACAATATGTAGAATAAGAAAATATTTTTATTAATGAAAGTAATGAGGACTACAATCCTCTTATACTAAAATTCAATCTCCAAGTTATACAATCCTCAAATCCTCCAATTCTCCTTCAAGGCTCCGATCCTCAAATCTAAATCCAGGCTCTAACCTAGTCTCTTACAAGGATCCAATCTTGTAGAAGGACTCCAATCCTTAAATATCAATTCAATCTCAAACTTGGTTTTTCACAAGGCTCCAAACTTGTACAAGGACTTCAATCCTTAAATATCAATCTAGGCTCCAACTTAGTCATTCACAAGGCTCCAACCATAGACAAGAAATTCAATCCTCAAATATAAATCTAGGCTCCAACTTGGTCTTTAGTGTATTCTTTAGGTCTTGTTTAATAAGGCTGCAATACATGCTCAAAAATTTTGCTACACAACACTTCAAATCCACTCTAAAACATGCTTTAAATGGTTCTCTCACAAAATATTCAAGATCAACTCAAACTTCTCTACATGGTTTGGTATAGATTTGCTTCATAATGTCTCCAAAATAATTTCCATAATATTCCTTTCAGTCTACCCCAATATTCCTTCAAGTCTACCCCAATATTCCTTCAAAGGAAGCTTAATAAGGTCTTCAACATATGCTTCAATAGATCACTCCAAAAGTATTTTCCAACATCACGCTTCAAGAATCATCCTAGACTTCAAAAATTTCTTCAAGGTTGGTTGTGAACAAAGAAATATGTCCAAGGTTTGTTCCACGAGACTTAGTCTTCTTCAGAAATTCGAGGTCTAGTGTTTGTCAATGTTGAATTCTGCTCCAAGAATGAATTCTAAATCTACTCTATTATCTAAAATATTCATTTCTTTACTATAAGGTTCAATCCAAACTATTGTCTGAATCCAAATCAAATGCATGCTAAAAGACTATCACAAGGTTGATATTCTTAATAGGTTTGATTTTGAGATGGGACTTTAACATTGTGACCAAGTTCTTTGCTTCAAGAAAATCGAATTCAAATCTTCAAAGTGATTGTACTATGTTCCTCAAAAGGTCAAAATTCACGGACTAAAACCATGTTGAAGTATGCCCAAATTTCTCTTCTTTTTAAGATAAATTTATGTAACCAAGAAACCTTAACCCAAACTAGAAATAAAAAGAAAAACTAGTGCTCCTTCAATTCACCTTCAAGTTCATGAGATATGAACCTATTTTATCTTCAACATACCTGAGTTTCTTTGCTTGTCTTTTACTTCTCAAGTTAGATGATCTGCATTCTACTTCTTCTTCCCTATAGAAAATTTATTTCATGATTCTCAACTAAATTATACTACAAGAAAAATACCTTCTAGCCGACGCTATAATGGAGGTTTTTAGTGTTGTAAAATTGGAAACATTTGTCAAAAAAACATCCACTAAAACATCTGTTTGGGATAGTGGATTTTTTAGTGAAGGTTTTAATGGAACTTCATCACAATTGAAGAAATCTAGATAGTCGAATGTTGTAACAGAGATTTTTTTTAGTGTTCTTAATGGAAGATGTAGCACCAGTGTGCTACATATATAAAAGCACTAGGAAACATACATAACTAAAAGCACAGAGGAATTGAATGGAAAGAATACTAGTTCATAATATATATTGCACCAATGCTAAGAGATAAAAAATGCCTAGAGCATTCTTCCAAGGAATGACACCATGGCACACAAATAAAAATTGTCATACAAGTGCTTTTCTATAGATTTGCAATGTCGATGCATATTGTTTATACAAACACCTCAGCACATTAGTTGTACAAAAGCACTCGTGCTATTTGATTTCATAATGCATTGATAAAGAAATAATATGTTATAAGAATATGACCAGTGCTTGAAGAGATAAACGCACAAGTGCTCTCATTTTGTTAAAAGGCACTAGGCACGAAAAAATATATCGTCAAGGTGTTTTTTATATAGCATAATGCACTGGTGTGTTTTTATGATATAGATGCATTGATTTTTTGAATGAAATTTTCTCCTTTTCGAAACATCGACATGTGATAGTGCAATTATTATAATTTTTTAAATTTGTTATTCATAAAAAAATTGACATATATCTTATAAGAGTATTCATATAAATTTAATTTTATTAGTTCATTTTTATATGATGTTTGGATTAATTTGTTATATTATCATATTTTGCATCTATTCATTATAGTGTTTAATCATCCATATATTTAATCAGTGGCATAGCATTTGATAGTGACATTGGATAACGCAATATAATACATTAAAATGTATTTTATTATATATCAATAAGATGTTGTTTTTCATACAAAATGGGATTGTTATTGGTAACCCCTCTTTTTTCAATTGGGAAACTATGTCCTTTACATTAAACGAAATGTCTGATTTTCACAGAAAAATATTTTAAGAAAATACAACAGGTTGTATTGATATCCAAATCAATCATAATTCTTCATTCAAATTGTTTTCAATGCTCTAATTGTTATAAGAGCATCGAGTTGGTTGAATTCATTTTTATTTTTAAAATTGGGAAACATGTGTGTAGTGGTGTTGTTTTTTTTAGACACATCAATGCATTTTTGTAAAAGAGCACAATATGATAACCTGTTTTTTTCGGAATGTCGAAAACCAATGTAGGTATTATTTGAACGCCCTCATGTTGTTAATTTTTTAAATGCATCAGTGTTGCTTTTTGTGATAAGTGCATCAGTTGGGTTTAAAATCTATATGAAATTTAATTTCGCATAAAATGACATGTTAATCTCAAATTGTCCTTTAGAATGCATCAACATGTATTACAATTATTCATATTATACATTTAATGCTTAACTCCGTCTTATTCATGAAAAATGGTTTGAAAACTATATTGAAATTTCTTATTGTGGTTATAATTTAAATTAGCAAATTAAAAATAGTAATAATCAAAGAAATTAATGCCGGCCATAACTACAAGAAATAGTATTATTGATATGATATTATGTGGAATTCATTGTATGTTCCATTTACAAGTGATAATTAAACAAAAATATATTTATTACAAAAAATATTTTACTGATAAGTAAAATGTTTCAATGTCCTATAAAAATAAAATATTTTTATAGATATTTTATATAGAATAAAAGGAAAGTAATTTAAATTGAAGATTTTCTTATATTTTCACATTAAGTGAGAAACATTGAGAGAATTTTTGTTCCCATTAAATAGTTGCTTCTTATTCAATGTATGAGGGATATTTGTAAAATTTTCAATGTTTAATATGGATTGATATGTAATATTTTAGAAAACATTAATAATGAAATAATTAAATGAATACATACAGGAAAAAATTTATGAGAGGACATATTTTAACATTTTAATGTGGAGAACATCAATTATAAATAAAATATTTCAATGTAAATTGCATATATATTATACCAGCCTAAGTCCATATTGACTCTGGGTCTACCAAGTGCCTAGAGGGATAAAATCTCTTTTCACTCTAAAAAAGGTTTGCATCTCAAGAGATTTGATTTCCCTTGGTGCTTGCTAGATTTAGAGTTAGATGGATCTAGGTTGTAGATTATAAAAAATTGCCACTTAAATTTTAAATTTAACAGTAGATTGAATTTTATAAACCAATATTGAATTAGTTAAATTGCATTTTTGAATCATTTACTATTAATAATATTTTTTATTAGAAGTTGAATGAGTTAATAATTTTCATCTTATTAAGAAATAACTAAATTATTTTACCTTTAATTATTTTTTCCTTGTGAATATTGAAATATTTTACTAATTAAGTTGGATTAAATATCAATGAAATATATAAGAAATAGAAGAATATTTATCATAATTTTATGATCATAGTTTCAACCATACAAAACTTTGTAATTTATAAAAATATCTTTGCAATTTTTTTTAAAGTAAATTGTTTTTCCTAGAATTTAATATACAAAAGTTTGATATAAGTCACACCAATACACAATATATAATAAATATTATTTCATAAAAATAAACATCATGATGATAACCATCTAACAATCATGAACATCATCTAAGATACACATTTGAGTTCACTACCATCATCTAATTATATACACCTCTAACACATATAAACTTTATTAGTTGGCACACAAATCTAATAATCTAATAATGCATCATCATCATGATCACATCTAACAAAACACAAACATTGTAATCTAACATCATCACCACAAATATCCTCAAATTAATATAAATCTCATGTCAAACAACGGCTATCATATACACATCTATCTGCAATCACATTAAACTAACATATATAACATGACCTAACAATATACACATCAACAGCAACATATAAATTAAGTACATAAACATGAACAAAAAAATGCACCATATACACACACACACACACACACACACACAAGTCAAATAACTACATAAAGTCAAATAAGTGCAATTAAATATCTGATAAAACAAATGTAGTGCCAACCTAGTATGTAGTAGAATAAAATGGATGATCAACTACTCTCACCTTATAACTGTTTGTTGAAATGAGCTAAGGTGGAGGAGGATGTGTCTGGTCTGTATTAGTAGAAGACGATGGATGGTCAACTATGACTGTGCCCTTAACAAGTTTTGGTGAACTCTAAGGTGGAGGAGGAGGTGGTTGGTCTACTTTGTTAGGAGAAGCATGAGGAAGATCATGTAGCTCTAGCATCTCTTCATCAAATGACTGAGGATGTGTACTTCCAAATGGATCACCAACACCCTAGGGACCATGATTCGATGGGTTAGTACTACCAGAAGCATCATCTTCACCACCCTCATCACCATGACCATGATCATAACCCTGATCATCATCATCACCGCCCTCATCTATTGTATATGTCGTTGCATGACGTTGGCCTGCATCCCTCATCGCTATCAACACCCTACTAGATTTGATGATATGTTGCATAAGAGACATCATCTAGCACAAAATGTCCTTGTAATAAACCACGAAGCTAGGATCTCTGATGATATATCAATCCCTCATAGGGAGGACTCCCGTATCAAACAAAACTTTGGCTAATCTATCATAGTAGTCCATCCAAACTCATAGACCAACCATACGACCCAGGACGCCCACTCCCCCTCTTACATCTTACCCATATCCTCATCTCCTTCGACATCGAGTGGGTTATGAGGCTTTTCCCATTGAATGTACAAAAAAATAATTAGACAATTTCATTAAACAATTTAATAAAAAAGTTAAAGCACATGCTAAAATAAATTATATTCTAATTCATTAAAACAAGAAATTGAAACTAGATTAATTTAAGGAAAACACTATTATTACCTCTATCATCTCGAGGCTTAGCCCCTGTGAAGATGATGGAGGGACACCCTATCCAATCAATCCCCATGTATGGAAACACCAACACGACAAACATATGGTCATCTTCACTAGCCAATAATGCCAATGCGTTAGGAGAAATCCTGACTGGATACTCTGGCATGCCCCTCTTGGGCAGCATCTGCCTCGACATGTGAATCTAGACGTTAGTGATTAGCCTTGGAGGGTGATGGTCAATTTTTGGCTTCATCTCTAGAAATCTCTCAAAAAATAAACAGAAAATATTGAAAGTGGAAGAGAAGCTCTCCCTTTCATATGTTAATGCACGACATCTATCTAAACCCATGCAAATTGTCTTAAAAAGATAGCAGGCCATCTGACGCAATGTGGCTTCTGAATCAAAGAATCAACATAATACAAAAGAGGGAAAGTAATGTGGTTCCAATAACTATTAAAGTGTGAAATTGTTGTGATTAATAACAAAAGGCGCCTAACCTCCTCTGCAACAAAAGAATAAATATGTAAGTATCCACCACATACCTGAAAATCTGATGGATGGACTACATGAGGCCCGACATATCTCTAATTGTGTGTGTGTGTGTGTGTGTGTGTGTGTGTGTATATACATACATACGTATATACATACATATGTGTATATATATATATATATATATATATATATATATATATATATTACTCGAGGTTATTTTTCTAGGTTCTTATCACTTTATGCATCCATTCAGTTTGCTTTTATTACATCTCTAAATGTGAATTTTACACGTACTGGAGCATGTTAGAATTCTGATTTGAGACCCTTGTGGTACAATATTTTTGATTCAGTCATCGGAGATTCCACAGTAAGAAGATTTTTCTGCCAACGTTTCGAATCCCAACTGGGATCCATCATCAGGGCAACTTGAAGCTTCAGAAACGTTGGGATTCGAAACGTTGGCAGAAAAATCTTCTTACTGTGGAATCTCCGATGACTGAATCAAAAACATGTTAGAATTATACATTTACATTGTCTATATTGACCTTCGATAACTCTTATCCTAATCTTTTGGTTATCATGCCTCTACACCCCCTTACTCCTACCTAACCATTAGAGTATATAAGGATATTATTTCTATTATATTCGCTTTGAAGGGTTTACCCAATGTGGAGTATTATAGCCATTTATTAATTGAGGGCCATAACATAATAGCTAAGTGAGATATGGATGAGAGAACCATGATTTTTCACCTTTTTTTAGTTGGTTTCATATTCTTATGTTTGAGTTGGGTACTCCATTATTCAAATGCGCCAGTGTACACACCACTACCCTGCTGCCACGTATTGATATTCACGTGATATGTAGAT
Organism: Pinus taeda; assembly: GCA_000404065.3. Lineage (NCBI taxonomy): Eukaryota > Viridiplantae > Streptophyta > Pinopsida > Pinales > Pinaceae > Pinus > Pinus taeda. Next base: position 63,987 of record APFE030027567.1, on the reverse strand, counting down.
TGACCTTGGTGGTGTTCTTAACCAGACCATGTTTATGATCAACGGGCATTATTTCTCATATGAGGTTTGACAATGGGATCTACCCCTCCTAAACCTAAAATCGTTCCCTAATACCTATCTTTCCATTTCTCCCATCGCCTTCCTGTTGTCACCACGTTATGAGGGGAGGGTTTTGTAGCCCTTCGTCTGGACCTTAATGAAGTCAAATTTCCCTCTATGCTCCACATAATATGTTCTTCCGACTTCTATTTTTCCTATATATATATTACTGAGGTTATTTTTTCTAGGTTCTTATCACTTGTATGCATCCATTCAGTTTGCTTGTATTACATCTCTATATGTGAATTTTACACTTACTTGGAGCATGTTAGAATTATACATTTACATTGTCTATATTGACCTTCGATAACTCTTATCCTAATCTTTTGGTTATCATGCCTCTACACCCCCTTACTCCTACCTAACCATTAGAGTATATAAGGATATTATTTCTATTATATTCGCTTTGAAGGGTTTACCCAATGTGGAGTATTATAGCCATTTATTAATTGAGGGCCATAACATAATAGCTAAGTGAAATATGGATGAGAGAACCATGATTTTTCACCTTTTTTTAGTTGGTTTCATATTCTTATGTTTGAGTTGGGTACTCCATTATTCAAATGCACCAGTGTACACACCACTACACTGCTGCCATGTATTGATATTCACGTGATATGTAGATTGACCTTGGTGGTGTTCTTAACCAAACCGTGTTTATGATCAACGGGAATTATTTATCATATGAGGTTTGACAATGGGATCTACCCCTCCTAAACCTAAAATCGTTCCCTAATACCTGTCTTTCCATTTCTCCCATCGCCTTCCTGTTGTCACCACGTTATGAGGGGAGGGTTTTGTAGGCCTTCGTCTGGACCTTAATGAAGTCAAATTTCCCTCTATGCTCCACATAATATGTTCTTCCGACTTCTATTTTTCCTATATACTCCATCCACCATTTCATTCACCCATCCACTGGTTCTTTCTTTCACTTATCTGCTCAGAAAATGGTTTTAAATTTGAATTTCCTTGCACCAATTTCATAATATCTCTGAGGAAATGGTTATTTTGTGTATTGCACCATTCCTCTGGAAATATTTCTCTCATGGTGGCACTAGATTTAACACGGTGCACAGTTGCAGGTATTGGATTATTTTTTCAGTAATTTTTTTCTTGTTAATTACATTTCCTCTAAAGATAGTGTTCCTTTGTCTTACTATTTGGTTTACCTGGTTGCCAAGATGCTAGCTCATCTTACCCTTCATTTGTAATATTCAATTTTATGGAATCTCTAGAAGAGGGCTCTATGTAGCTTGTGGATGGAGACCCAATGTGAACACCTAACACTCATAGGTAACCTCACCTAGTTCCTCTATTAGTTTCTTGAAAGAGATTCATGTTGAAGGAAATGTAACTATATTCGCTCTTCATAAATCTACTTTTGATATTTGTATTTATTCATGAAAAGGAATACTAATTTTATAATATATGTTAATGATTGTTTTGCTCTTTGAAATAGGTCTAGCACATGTTTACGTGCAATAGGTAATCAAATATTCAAAATAATTATGTTGAAGACATTAAGGGCATGTTACGCTACATATAGTTATGTATTAGATCCAAAGAAGACACCTCCAAGAAAATCCAACTCTCCTCCAAGCAAAGTCACCCTCAAAATATCCTATCCAAATAAAATAAGTCAATTTGGCCTATAGTTAGCAAGTCGGCCTTCAAGTTGGCCTAAAGGAGGGACACTCCTCTATATATAGAGGTTGCCCACTCCCTCATAATGTCAATTGTTCATCTATGAAATTAGCGAAGATATAAGGCAAGATAAAGGGTATTTGAAGGATGAAAGAAGAGTCTCCAAGGGAAGCAAAGAAAGGAGGAAGAAGATCAAAGTGTAAAAGGGTTGTTATAGTCACACATGCAAAGAAAGTAACCTCTTCATGTGGTGATTACAACACTACAATCACATTCATGTAATCTTGTTGGTTGGGTTAGATAATTAGGCCTATAAGGTCTCTCACTCAAGTGTGGAAGAAAGCTATACAAGTGAAGGGAGAAGGAGAAGTCTAACATAATTCTTGAGAGGGTATTCCCTCACACATGCAAATAACTAAGGCTTCCATTAATGTTTCTCTAAGTTTTCAATATTTGTTAAAGAGATGAAGGCTTGGCTAGGAGGAAACAAGGTCATATTCTTATGTTAGAAAGGCTCCCAAAGCTCAAGGGTCATTCTATAGTATACAATAAAAGGTCTCTATAGTTACAGAATAAGTGATGAAGGAAGAAATACAAAGTGTTAGAAGGAAGAGGATGAAGTGTTGCAAGAAGAAGTAATATTTAAAGGGCTCAACTTGTGCTTGGAGTATATTATTGTGAAGGGTCTAGGGTTTGGCATTGATCAATAAGAATATTCAATAAGAGAAATTTACTAAAGGGTTTTCCTCTCAAGAGAAGAGAGGTTCAGGCCCTGGCAGAGAGCCAACATCTTTTGTTCTTGTTCTTATTTTTTTGGTAGCAGTATGATGAAGTACACACACATGCAGTAATAATAAGAAGAAGAAGATTAAGCTAACAAGAACAAGTAAAAAGACTCAAAAAAATTGTTATCAAGTCAAGAAGAATCACAATACAACTAATTTTCCTTGATTCTTCAACATGGCATTAGAGCTAAGGTGACACATCAAGGAAACAACATCTCAAGAACACTCATTAACGAAGGAAATCTACAAAGTTGAAGCATCAAGACAAGAAGTCTCTATCACATCGAGGACAAGAATTTCCACCATCCATCACTCGTCAAGGAAGACTGCAAAGAAAGAAGAATAGCCAGCACCTACAAGAACATAAAATCATAGAAGGACCTACATCAAGCTACACGTCATCAAGCAAATATCTTCATCAAGCAAGCCCACCTGGAAAAAGCAAATTTGAAGAACATCAAGATCTAAGGAAGAAAAGACATAAAGTCTTTAAGGAGAAATCAGGTCCACTACATCTTTCGAGTAAGTATATGTCCCATTTTGAATATATATCAATGTATTTTTGCAAGGAAAGAAACAATTTGGTAGGTACCGGTAACTTTTTTCATGGAATAAGAGGACTGGTCTACTTCTCAAGGAGAATGAACTTCTAGAACACATCAAAGGGAATATCAATATTGATGTTAAGGAATAAACTCAATCCTTAGCCAGGTACAATAAGGATGAGAAAATATCTCAAAGAATTCTAATAGAATCCATCAAAGACTCTCTCATTCGTTATGCCTCCAAGCATGAAACATTAGAAGAAATCTGGAATAAACTAGTAGAGCTATTCTCGGTAACCATGAAAGGAGAAGTGATATCTCTATGAAACGAATTATAGAAAATGAAGGAATATCTCCATACTTCATTAAGATCTATGAGATGAGGGATCAAGTTCAAGAACTAGAGGAAGTCATGTCTGACAGAGAAATAGAAATTGTAGTACTCAATGCTCTACTTGAGGATTGAGGCAAATTCACATCAGTATATATGCCAAGAAGGAAGCTACCCCACTAAGTGAAATGTGGTCTCTATGCAAGATTGAGGAAACAAGACTCAAAGCAAAGGAAGACTTGGGATCAAAGGAGAAATAGTTTGCTACCATGGCCAAGAGAAAGGGAAAATTTAGCAGATTTGATCCACGAAGAACAAACAACAAAGATATGTCCAAATTTCAATGCTTTAGATTCCAAGAATATGGACACTACAAAAGGAATTGTCCTAAACTGAACAAGGACTACAACAAGATAATAAAAAGGGAAGAAGCTCATGTCACTCAAGAAATGAAAGAAGAAGACAAGGAGTAAAAGAAGGAAGATCCTCTGGATATCTATTGTGACCAAGCCTGCTTATTTACTTAAAGTTTTCTTTCAAAGTTTTGATTAATATAGGAGCATGTAGGAATAGAATAGAATTGCATGGCTAGAAATATCTTCTAGAATCTAGAAGCAAAATGTACATAGAGTTCAAAATATTCATGTAGAAGGAGAATTTATAAATCGAACAAAATTCATGGTTAGAAATATCTTCTAGAATATAGGAGCATGGTAGATATAGCTCAATATATTGATGTAGAAGGAGCATACCTAGTATAGGACCTCATCCAAAATGAAAGAAAATTGATCATGATTAAGAATCTTAGAAGACCTTTAGCATCAAAAGAAAGAAACATTTGCAGGGTAAGGGTCTTCAAGATCCTCTGATGTAATCTTCAAAAGAAAGATTCATAAACAAAAGCAGATGTGTCATTGGAGTCCCATTCATGGGATTCAAGAAAATGGATGATGTGGAGGAAAGTTAAGATGAAGCAATAAGGGCCACACCATGGACAATCAATTGAAGATAATATGATCGAAGGAGAATCAAGATGAGGTATCTATGCATCAAATTTTAGTCATGTTATCATATGTTTATGGTTGAGTCATAGGAATAACAATATGACATGACGAAGTATGAAATAATATCTATCACCAATGACATGCTCGAAGGAATGCACTACAATGCAATGAAGGCCAACAAAAAGAAATACTCACATAATGAGTATAATATTGTTGACTAAGAAGCAAGTGAAGAAGGAATGTTGACTAGTCCTAGAAGCAAGCAATGGAGAAGTGCTCCGAAAAGGAGCATAAGGTGGTTGACCAATCTATCCAAGAAGAAGAAAATGAAGAAAGATATCAAACACGTGAAGAACGCCTTGATCACAAAGAATCATTATCTGGCAAGATACTTTGATGATATGTCCCAAAAGAAGGCGTGACAACTCTTACAAAGGAAGAAAAAGATCAAAGGACCCTTGACACCTATGAAGGCCTTGGAGACATGAAAGGTGCAAATAATTGATTCTACTCTAAAAATATGTCATGATGAAGAAGCCATCTAGCAAAAGTACCATTTAATGTTGAAGCAATATCATGATGAAGTCATGAAGGGGTACTAGATTTAAGCTTGTAAACAAGAAAGTACAACGAAGGATTGATGAGAAGAGTATTTTGAAGCATAGACAGATGAAAAAGAGGTATCTGGATGACAAGAGAACCTAATATATAACAAGAAGGCCACTTCCCACAAAGTAATCAATTACATGACAAACCAGGAAAGAAAGTGATCGATGGACGGTACCCTACGATGAAGAAGTTCGAATAAAGACTTCATGACATGAAAGGAAAGAAGGAGATCAATCAATTAGAGGACCCATGAAGAAGAAGGCATTAATGAATGGAAAATTCCCTAGCTAAGAGGGAGTTATAAAAAGTTCCCAATTATAAAGGAACTTGGACAAGCCTTGATAGAGGATACTTAGGCATGTCTTTTTCAATTAAGAGGAAGAGATAGACACAACATTCTTGTCTTCACCTAGGAATAAATAATGGGAGGATTGGGTAATCATTTGGCATCCGATGCCCTTTAAGTATGCGTAGGGCATCCAAGACAAGAGTAGGAAAGAGGACCAATATTCTTTGAGGTCTGGGAACCTAAGATAAGAATAGTCCTAGGAGGTCATACTCAATGAACACTCAGTTGGGTATGTACCTTGAGAGACAATGAATAAGGTGTATATAAGTCATTGGTCTCACCAACATTGTGATCCAATCTATTAAGAGATAGAGCTATCAATCAAGGCCTTGCTATGGAAACAATGTTGGTTACTATGATGCTATAAGAGATGGATTACCAATCCAGTTTATCTTGTGTGAATTCTTCAAGATTGAAACATTGCCAAACACCTTGTAATGTTCTATGAATACCGTTCTAGTTAAGAGGGAGTGTTGAAGGGAATGTAACTAGGTTCGATCTTCATAAATGTATTTTTTATATTTGTATTTATTCAAGAAAATAAATATTAGTATGTTGAGGACCTCAAGGGTATGTTACACTAGGTATAATTATGTATTAGAGTCAAACAAGACACCTTAAAGAAAATTCAAGTGCCGTACAAGAAAAGGCACCCCCAAGAGAACATATCTGAAGCAAATAATTCAAGTCGGCCTATAGTCAGCAATTCAACCTTAAATTCATCCTAAAGGAGGGACAATACAGTGTATATAGAGGTTTTCCACTCCCTCATCATGTCAAGCATTTATGTCTAAAATCAATAAAGATAGCAGGAAATGATGGGAATAATACTGAGAGGGTGGGGGGTGTATCAATATTTATCAAATCAATAACTTTTTCTTTTCATACTCTGATTTATATACACTACTTCAATGAAGGGAACTTGCATGTGCACGCAACTGTCTTTAAGGCAACCAACATATATCCAATTAACTTGTGATTTCATTAATTCATCATATGTTGATCTTTAATCAATTCATCAGTACTTTATTAACCATCTAAAAAATAACCATGTGTAGTAATAATAGAATAAACCATCACACATAAGCAACACACATGAACACCAAGAATTAAGGTGGAAACCTAATGCGGGACAAAAACCACCTGCTGTTGTCTTCTCTTAATATAAGAAAAACCTGTTTACAATATTGTATTGTTGCAGGCTCATACCAATACACAGGCACACACTTGCAGAAGGCTACAACCTTCTCTCATTCTCCACCTTCTACTACAAGGGAGATACAACCCACTAGCTCTTGTATTAACCAATTTGTTTACTAGTATGTAGGTACCCACCTATATAAGGCTCCAACCTTCACTCATTCTCCAGCTACTATTGGAAGGGAGATCCAACCCCCTAGCTCTTGTACTAGCCGATATGTTTACCAGTACATAGGTGCCGACCAAGAGAAGGCTCCAACCTTCACTCATTCTCTAGCTACTACTTGAAGGGAGCTCCAACCCCCTACGTCTTGTATTGGATGATATGTTTACTAGTGTGTAGACTCTAACCTATAGAAGGTTATTATCTTCTTTCTTCCTCTTGGGACCATGTTTCATAAATTTTCAGACGGGATACTCTTGTAACAATACACCATAATCTGAAGGCCACGTTTCATCCAATTTTCATACTAGACCCATCAGCAACATTGAAGCTCAAAATCAATCACCACTGCAATACAACCAATTACTGAAAACCCATCACCACTAAATCAAATCACAATCAATCAATCTAAACATTTAGAACACTATTAGAAAAACACAGTCACAAGAACACGGATCGAAACCCAGAACTATGTAACAATGACCAGAACCAACTGCAACTTCAAATATCATATTTCATAACGTATACTCTACTTTGATGTGTCGAACCATCATGTATACGCACTTTTAACAAAGAAAACCAATTTATATATCTGCAAATACTAACTTAAAACCTCATGGTTATTCTAGACTTTAGCCATACCCAGATCATAACATTTACAGAATAAAACATGCATTAGTATTCAGATCTAGACAATCCATGATCAAACCACCTAATGATAATTCATTTAAAATCTTATTATCCTGATATATCATCCATCATCAACCACTTAGGTGCATCCATAGTTTAGATCAAGCAAAGCATCAAAAACCCATAACCTACATATTTGATCTAACTCTTCGTAAGATATTTACTAGTTGCACCCCTCTAGCCCTTTAATTTTATCCTCCTTATATACTTTTTGGCCTTTCTAATTACCTCAGACCAAAACCACTTAGGACCCATGGTATTCTTGGATAGGATCAAATATTCGTTACTCGCTCAATATTGTGGGCTAATACCATGGCATTGACCCCTGGTATTCGTTGCTCTTGAATTTCCTCGTTTTTCAAACCTTTACGCTCTTTTCCTCTTGTGAGAGTGTGTGTATATGTATATCCTCTCTTTTTTTCTGTGGACCCACGTGTATGCATTGCTTTGTCAAAGTGAACCAGCGCATACTTCTTAAACCACTCTCTTTCTTCAAGATCTAGAGTCTAATCTGTAATCTTTTGTTGTTAACCTGTTGCACTATGAACTGTCATTTATGTGAGTTCCCATCAAGGAAAACATTTGTATCATAATGCCAACAATCTCCCCTTTTGGACTTTATGGCAACCACAACAGCAAGATACTCTCCCCCTTTAACATCAAGGGTAAAGGGCTAACCAAGATATTCTCCCTCTTTGATATTTATTATGTTGTCCATGGTCCCCTTGAGTACATGCAGAGTATGCAAAGATATTTTTCAAAAGAATAACATGACTCTATAACTCAACCAAGTGAGTATTACTTCCCTTAATACCAATGAATCATACATACATCAATCACCAAACCAGGTGGGGATATACCAAATGTTTATACATGACTGAAATAGAAATTATTACATCATCCTTCCCATGCATAATGGGGTTACAAATTAGGTCTTTAAATGACCTTTACATCAAATGATAAACATGACATTTATAACAAGGACCAAAAATCTAAATGAGACCATGATATTCATCAGCAACTATCATACACCATATATGATCTGTAGAGAATATATGGTGTATGATACCTATGCTAATTGTTCACTGTCAGATCTAGTCATTGCAAATATCAGTAAGAATCATCAAGGCAACATCATCAATCAAATATACATCAAGTCATCAACAACTTATAAGGATCAAAAGCATTTCTAAATAGCCTCCACAAAATGTTGTTATCAATCATCCAGAGAGAAAGATAATTGACCATATCAAATTATTTTTATGAGTCTTTCCCTCTTCTTTTTCCTCAAAAACACCATATACACGACTGTGCAACTTCTAACTCACATATATACGCAACTTGTCTTCATGATAATTGTGTATGAGAATAGAAATTATCAAGTTTCACACTTCAGCTCCCCTTGAGTTTATTATTTTTGTATACTGTGCTATGTCACATCCTTCTGACTTTACTTCCTTCTTCTTCCATACCTTGGAGTGTGACAATGTTTTCTCCTTTTGGTATGTTGAAAAAAATTTGCTCCTTCATTATTTTTCTATATGCCCAAAATTGTTACAAGCATAACATCTTATATGTTTCGTATTCCGTCTATAGAAGTCAATGGCTTTGTGACCAAACATATTGCAAGAAAAACAGTATCCCTTAAAGTACCTAGAAGATGATGATCCTTCTGTGTGATGATTATTGGCTTGAACCATTCTACTTTTGCATCTTGTTGCAACATGTCCAAAATTATGACATACAAAACATTCAAAATTATTCATCTCAGGAAATAACCGACTATCACTTCCATACGTAGGAGTAAATAGTTTTCTTTGAAGATTTTCTTTCCTTGGTTGTTGACGAGGTTGACCTCTTATCTCCTTGTTGAGCATTTGAAATTTTGCATTAGAGTTCCTTGCCTCATCTTCTGCGCTAGATTCACCTTCAACAATTTCATGAAAACCAAGACAAATTTTGATGGTAGAATACCTTTGACTACTAAGAATATGATCCAAAATCTCAGTGTTATCTTGAAATCGTAACATTTTATCCTTTTCTTATAATTTATGTTTTAATATATTTACCTCAACCTGATATTTCTCTTCCTTTTCCTGATATTTCTTCTTCATGATTTCTTCATCCTTTCTTCCTTCTTCCACTTGTTTCCTTAATTTGCGAAACTCATTTTCTTATTCTTCATCTGCTTGAGGTAGTTCTTCATTCTGCTTATTTGAATTTTCAAGATCTTTTCTTATAGAGAAGATCTTAACTTCAATACTTTCATAGTAATTGTATCTATCTTTAAGTCTCTTGATTGTTCTACTCTTTTCATTTACTTCATTTCTTAATGATGTCACTTCATCCTGTAACTTTTGACATTTATCTTCCCTTTCCTTGTATTTCTTCCTTATCTTGTTTCCTTCCTCCAATTGAGCTTTTAATCTAGCAACTTCTTCATTGAAGGAACACTCACTTTTGTTAAATGGATCATGTTGATCTCTAATTTTATCTCTGAGTCTTTTAAATTCTTCCTCTATATTTCTCTCACTATCAATTTCAATATTTTCAACATTGCATGAACAGAGAAAAGTATCACCAGAAGACCAAAAATTTGTACCTAATACTTCTTTTGCTTGTTCATCTTCAATCTGAGGTGATTGTAAATCTAGATACTTTCTTCCACCTTGTTGTAGCAATTTTTTGGTTTTGGTAAGTTAAAATAAATTAATCCAAAAAATGAAAATATTTTTCAAAAAAAATGTTAAGCTAGGATATGGACAAAAAGAATACTGAATAAAAATGGTAGGAAATTTTTTGATAAATATGTCCATATCAAAGAAAATGTTAGAATAGATGCCCTAAAAAATGAAGGAAAAAATAAAATGTTATGTTAGAGAGAAAAGAAAAAAGAAATAAACTCTGAAAGTGTTGCAAATCTAAAAGCCACTACTTTTACTCTATTTCACTTTTTAAAATAATAGTTCTGTGCAATTTGTTTAGATGCTACACTAGTCTATTTAATCCAATTATACAGTTTAATCATAATTGGATTTGTTTTAAATTGATTGTCAAAGGTAGAAAATAAAACTGGTTGAACAGTTTAATCTGAGTCAATGGAGAGAATAAGGTATAGATGTAGATTATTCATGAAAAGAAATATTGGATTGCTAGCTTAAATCCACCAACTAAGTGAAGGAAAAATGTTAGGGTAAGTAAAGAGTAGGTAGAAGAAAGGTTGTAGAAGTACAATGTTGGTGAAGCATAAGCACATTCATCATGCTTAATCCAATGTTTCAGTGTGCAGGAGTAGTTATGAAAGTGAAAGGATGTTCACAAGTTGATTTAATTAAGTTTCTCTTATTTCATTTCATCCTGCACTATATACTTACTAATTTCTCATTATCCCATCATTTCTTATGAAAATACCCTTTTCCCTCCATTTTTACCCTTGCCATTTGATTTCACACATTTTCCTAGAAAACTAACCTCTGAAGCTCATTTCCCTACCCAAAACCCCTTTTCCCTAGTCTAAAACCCTTTCCCCAGTGAAAAAATCACTTTCCCCTTGTAATTTCACTTAAAAAACCCATAAATCCCCCATTTTCCTAAGTTTAAATTCCCTCCATACCCCCTGCCCCCGCAATACTTTATTAACTCTGTCGTATGCCTAAAAAACCCATAGAGACCCTTTAGCCTAAGTTTTGTCTCCCCCCCCCCCCCCCCTCGTATTTCAATTAACACCGCAATTCACCATTTTCCTATTATAAAAACCTTTTAACCCACCACGATTGGTGCGGTTAACAAAGCCCACTGCATTTAACCTTGTTCCCACTCCATAAACCCATCCATTATATATTTAACCCACTTTATTCATTATTTAATTACATTAATGTGTAATTAATCACCCCGGGCCCCATTAATCTCTGCCTTATTCACCTTCATGCAACTTCACCGCGCAATAGCCATTAGATCTTTCACCCCTAGATGTAACGGTGTGCATCCATATCATGTTGATGTCTATTCTGAGCTGTACCCGGCCGAGACCACGTGAGATTCGAGGTTTTTCTCGGGCCCCTTTCGGTTATGTGGCAACTTTAGGTTAACTCACATGCTCTCATAAAAAAATTGGCCGAGTGATAAAAGTGATGCGATGAACCTTGATACCGCCTCCCTGCATAGGCGAAAACCATCCACTGTTCACTTATTGATTTCCGTGCAAAATTTTAAACGTTACCTATTAGAAAGCCAAAGACCCTCATTTTCACTCTTTTTGCTGAAGGCTAACTAACCCTTCCTGTGCCACCCTGAGCATCTGTAACCCAAGTTAACCACTGTTAACCTCCTAAACACACTTTAGACTCTGTCCACAGACGTCTCAGCTCAAATAAAGCCATTTATCACCTCCTTGTCAACGTGTTTTTTATTAATGATTGTTTTATTTTGCAGGTGATTAGAAGATGAGGAGACTGGGAAAACATTTTTGATACTAATCACAAAACCTGTTTACTACAAGATACTCAAGAAATCTATTCAAAGGCTTCATTTAGTAGAAGCTTTGTGTATAAACAAAAAAATCAAGTTTAAACGAGAGCGAGAGTAGAAAGAAACAATTTACATAGTAAATGTTAAAACATAGGAGGAAAATAAAGAAATACAGTTAAAAGACAAATAGATGAAATAGATGATCAGTATCCAACTACCAAATGCTGAGACATGGGAAAAATTAAAAGATTTACTTTTGAAATACAAAGTAAAAACTTGAAATGTACCGTAAAAGTAAAAGAACACAATAAAGGATATTGACAGGTCATGAAAGTCAAAGTCTATCAGGTGAAAGGTCATAAGTAATATGACATCCAACATGAAAATCGAACAACATTCAGCTTTTGGAGGAACAATCAGCCATCTTCAATAATTTTTTGTTTTTTTCAACAATAGTCACCAAGAGTGCAGCATCAAAATAGTGCCAGATCAATTAGCAGTCATTATTTTGATTTTATAATAATCTATTTTTGTAAAAATAATTTAGAATATTTTAGTTCTACTATTGTATAAATAACTCTCTTCACGAGTTACTAAGGGTTTCACTCTTGATGAAGCATTTCTAAACATTTGATGTACTTAACTTTTCTAGATCCTTAATACAAAGCAAAGGATTATGAATTTTGTTTTACATAGTTTGTGTTTCTTGTAAGCTTTTCTAGTATTACTCATTATGTTTTTCTTCATATTATTATGTCTCACAAAGATAACTAGGTAAGAATAATTGGGTTTCAATCTATTCCTATAAGCTTCTGAAGTGATAACCTATAAAGAGAATGAATTAATGGACTGTTTGTTTAATTAATTCCCTATGAATCAATAAATCATCATCATCTTTTGTAAGCTTAAGCATATTCTCTTAAAGCTTATGAACATAGTTTAAATATTTTCATACTTAGGATTATTTAATTTTCAATCTTAAAACTGCGATAATCATATTATTTCTCTATTTTTGCTCGCCACCATACAAGCTATATCACTATGTGAAATTTTATAGCAACCCTCTTCTTTGATATTAATATTATTCAAAAGGTTAGGCATATCAGTGTTACATTTGTTTCATTCATTGGTCATCCAAAGTAAAACAAAACCCCAAAAACAATTATCTCAGATGCTCTAGCATGATAGTTGACCATTATCATCTCAGAGATACAACACACTTGATGGTCAATTGTCTCTCCTGTTGTCATTATTCCTTTTAGATGTCTTCTTCTTTAGCTTCTTTCCCATTGTTTCTACGGATCTCCTTCAAGCGATCAAGCTTCTACCAAAGGACCTACTCTCATACCAATTGTTGGGAATAATACTTAGAGGGGGGTGAATCAGTATTTATCAAATCAATAACTTTTTCTTTTCATACTCTGATTTATATACGCTACTTCAATTTATGGAACTCACATGTGCACGCAAGTGTATTTAAGGAAACCAACGTATATCCAGTGAACTTGATTCAGTTAATTCTTTATATGTTGATCTTTAATTAGTGCATCAATACTTTATTAACCATTTAAACAATAACCGTGTGCAGTAATAACAAAATAAACCATCACACATAAGCAACACACATGAACAACAAGAATTAAGGTGGAAACCCAATGCTGGACAAAACCACCTGTTGTTGTCTTCTTTTAATATAAGAAAAACCTATTTGCAATCTTGTACTAGTGTAGACTCATTCTAGCATGCATGCACCCACCTGCAAAAGGCTACAACATTCTCTCATTTTCCAACTTCTAATAGAAGGGAGCTACAACCCCCTAGCTCTTGTACTAGCTGATCCATTTACTAGTACATAGGCGCCGACCTATAGAATGCTCCAACCTTCACCCATTCTCTAGCTGCTACTGGAAGGGAGCTCCAACCCCCTGGCTCATGTACTGGCCGATATGTTTACCAGTACGTAGGCTCCGGCCTACAGAAGGCTCAAACCTTCACTCATTCTCCAACTGCTACTAGAAGGGAGCTCCAACCCCCTAGATCGTGTATTGGCCGATATGTCTACTAGTGCTTAGGCGCTAGCCTACAGAAGGCTACGACCTTGTCTCTTCCTCTAGGGACTACATTTCATAAATTTTCAAACTAGATACTCTTGGAACACAATGTTGGCATTATGTTTCAAGTGTTGTCCTTGATGGCAACTCACTCAGAGGTTGGTACAGGTGCTCAGAGGTTGGTACAGGTGATGGCAACTTAATCAGAGGACAGATCTCTGTACAGCAGGACAAGAAAGAGATATACGCAGGTTTATCAAAGAGAATCCGCGTATACACGCAGGTTTGCTTCAGTAAAAGCGCGTATATGTGGAAAACTTATCTTTGGTTCGTGGCGGTTATTCCTTGGAAGTTGTGCCTATGGTTTTGGACCATGGCGTCTCGAAGAACGTGTTGATCCCTAGTTTCGAGGTTGATGGTATTGGTTTGTTATGGTTTTGGACCATGGTATTGAGAGAGGCCTAAACCTATATAAGGAAAAGATCATTAGGCCAAGAGAGGAAGGAAAAGTGTGAGCATTGGGTGTCTGACGAAGTGAGAGGATCTGGTACTGCTGGTTGTCTGTTCGAGAAGTTTGGCAAGGGTCGGATCTGACAGCGGAGGCATAAGTAATCATTTCTAGATCTGTACGCGGGTTTCCTTTGGAGAAAGTGCGTATACACGCGGTTTCGGTAAAGTGCAGTAGCGTATGCATGATAAAGTTTGATATCTCAGGTTGCTGCTGATTCTGGTGGTTGTTACAGAGTTTTGGTCTCTGGTTTGGGTTCTGTGTTCTTAATGACAGGGTTTCAGTGATTCAGTATTGGGTTGTTTAATGAATTATGATGCAAGTTTAAGTTGATGATTGTATTGCAGTAATGTTTGTTTTGTACTCTTGGATCCAGTCTGAAAATTGATGAAACGTGGTCCCTGAAGATTGTAGGGTCAGCACCTACGTACTAGTAAATGGATCAGCTAGTACAAGAGCTGAGGGGGTTGTAGCTCCCTTCCAGAAGTAGTTTGAAAACGAGAGAGGGTTGTAGCCCTCTGCAGGTTGTAGCCTGCATACTGGTAAAGGACTGCACCAGTATATTGTAAAAGAAGTTTCTCATTAAAGAAGAAAGAAACGAATTGCAGCAGGTGGTTTTCACCCACATTGGGTTCCCACCTTATATCATGGTGTTCCTGTGTGTGGCTCTTGTGTGATGTCCTGTTCTGTTATACTGCACCTGTTTACTGTTAATATGCTTAATAATGTTCTGATGCATTCACTGAAGATTAAGCTAACTGAATTATAAGATCTCTGGGTATACGCTATTTGCTTTAGACACAGTCGCGTGTATACGTCGGTTCACTTCATTGAAGTAGCGTATATGAATCTGAGTATGAAATTGAAAAGTTTTATCTGATCTGATAATACTGATTCACCCCCCCCTCTCAGTATTATTTCCAACACACAATACCACAATCTCAAGGCCACGTTTCATCCAATTTTCATACTAGACCCATCAACAACGTTAAAGCTCAAAATAAATCACCACTGCAATACAACCAATTACTGAAAACCCATCATCACTGAAGCAAATCACAAGTAATCAATCTGAACATTCAGAACACTGTCACCAAAACGAAATCACTTGAACATAGAGCAGAACCCAGAACTTTGCAACAACAACCAGAACTAACTGCAATCAAATACATATTTCATAATGTATACGCTACTTTGATGTGTAGAACCAGCATGTATACGCACTTTTACCAAAGCAAACTAGTGTATAGATCTACAAATACTAACTTAAAACTTCACAACTATTCCAAACTTCAGTCATACCCATATCATAACATTTACATAATAAAACATGCATTAGTATTCAGATCTAGACTATCCATGATCAAACCAAAAAATGATAATTCGTTTCAGGCCTTATGATTCTGATCCATCATCCATCATCAACCACTTAGGTGCATCCTTAGTGCAGATCAAGCAAAGCATCAAAAACCCATAACCTGCATATTTGATCTAACTCTTCATAAGATATTCAATACTTGCACCCCTCTAGCCCTTTGATTTTCTCCTCCTTATATACTTTTTTTCCTTTCTCAATACCTCAGACCAAAACCACTTAGGACCCACAGTATTCTTGGATGGGATCAAATAGTCATTACTCCACTCAATATTATGGGCTAATACCATGGTATTGACCTGTGGTATTCTTTTCTCTTGAATTTCCTTTTTTTTTACAACCTATACGCACTTTTCCTCTTGTGAGAGTGTGTATATGTATATGCTCTTTTTTTACTATGGACCCACGTGTATACATCGCTTTGACAAAGTGAACCATCGTATACTTCTTAAACCACTCTCTTTCTTCAATCTTTGGAGTCTAATATGTAACCCTTTGTTTTTAACCTATTGCACTGTGAACTGTCATCTATGTGAGTTGCCATCAAGGACAACATTTGTATCATAATGCCAACAGGCAGGATAAAAGGTAGTTGAAGGATGAAAGAAGATTCTCCAATGGTCATGAAGAAAGGAGGAAGAAGACCCAAGTGTAAAAGGGTTGTTACAGTCACACGACAAAGAAAGGAACTTATTCCTAGATTCATTACAACAATACAATCATAGTCATATAATCACGTTGGTTGGGCTATATAATTATCCCTATATGGTCTCTCACTGAAGCTTGGAAGAAGTTTATACAAGCGAAGTGAGAAGGTGAAGTCTAACATAATTCTTGAGAGGGTATTCCCTCACACATGAAAAGAACTAAGGGCTCTAATATTGCTGCTCTATGTCTGCAATACTTGTGAAAGAGAAGAAGGATCGGTTGGGAGGCAACAAGGTCATCTTCTTATGTTAGAAAGGCTCCATCTCAAGAAAATCAAGAGAAGGTCAAGGATAATTCTAGAGTATACAATATAAGGTATGTACAGTTCCTAGAAGAAATGCCAAAGGAAGAAATACAAACTGTTGGAAGGAAGAGGACGAAGTGTTGCAAGAAGAAGTAATCTTGAAAGGGATTGACTTGTGCTTGGAGGATATTCTTGTCAAGGGTATGGGGTTTGGCATTGATCAATAAGAAGCTTCAATAAGAGAAATTTACCGAAGGGTTTTCCACGCAAGAGAAGAGAGGTTTTAACCCTAGCAGAGAGCTAACATCTTGTGTTCTTGTTCTTATGTTTTTGGTAGCATTTTGGTGAAGTACACACACATGTATTAATAATAATAAGAAGAATATTAAGCTAACAAGAGAAAGTAAAAAGACTCCACAAATTGTTGTCAAGTCAAGAAGAATCACACTACGCCTAATTTCCCTTGATTCTCCAACAATTCGTTATAGTGAGATTGGTTCTAGAGTCTCAGATTGACACTATTTTGTTTGATCCTATGTATGTCAATGTTGGTCTTAGGCCCCTCCTTGGATTTCCTCCAACAATTTACAGGTTTCATTTATTTCATTATCACTAGTTTCTATTTGCCTTAGGGTGTTTGGTTATTTCGTTTCCCTTTTTTGTGTTTTCTCTTACTTGTTTTCTGCTATTGTGGTTGGTATCGTTTGCATGTAGGTACCAAGGACTTCACAAATTTATGTTTGAAGTTGTAATTCTCAAGCTCGATCCCTCACTTTAACGCATCACCTCTCTAGTCCCTTTGAAGGTTAGTTGGCTCCTTGCTCTGGGCATTTATGGATGTTGATGGTCACAATGGGTTTCACTTCTCGTCCTAGTTGTCTAATGTTTGAATTCTACTTATTCATGGTTGTCATTATGTATTGAGCCCTCCTATCACTTTTGTGGTTTAAATTCCTTTATTATGATGTATTGTCTTGTAAGTTCCTATTGGTTCGCTAAGCAGCATTTCATATTGTCTCTCTTGTACAAATTGATACTAAATATCTCGTTTCATCTCATGGTGACTCTGTACTCAATAAAGCTAGATAATTTATATTGTTCATAAGGTAAGCCTAGTGTTGAGTTTAGCTCGACATTTACTTTTTGGAATTCATTTTGTTTAAATATTTGTTTAATGTACAAACCAATCATCTTGACAATAGTTAGAGTGAATATATGGATTTCGGCATTTCAACTTCAAATGCATGGTTTATGTTGGGTTTACTAGTCTACGTGTGTTACCCTTGTTACCAGTGTTGTTCCATATTCAGTGTGTGATATTTAATTTGGTTTTCTCCATTTCATGTTAATATTGTGATCTGTTTAAATTAGTATCATATATACGACCTGCCTATTCAAGTTCTCCATATTTCCCATAATTTATTGTTTGTTTTATTCTCTAGACAGATATGTGTTGTTGTTGATTACCATGTGTACTCTAATGTTTGATTTACTTTTGACTCAGCCCTGAGTATTTCTCCATCATTCTATGTCTGTTACTATATATATCTATATATGTGTGTGTGTGTGTGTGAGTGTGTGTGTGTGTGTGTGTGTGTGTGCGTGTGCATGTGTTTCTGATTTTATGAATTGAGCATCATATCTTAATTGCCTTCTCAAGTGTCCTAACTGAGTAGCTACGAAACTAGAGGGAAGCCTTGATCCTCTTGTCAGTGTCTTGGGGCCCTGTAATAGGCCTTCTTCCTTCAGATACATATATGCTTTATTTTATTTTCATTTTTTTAAAACCTGAAATCTTTTAAATCTATTACCCCAAACTGTAGTGACAACCAGCATTCTTGGGCCATAATTTGTTTTTGTATACGGTTTCCTCTATCTTTCCTTTGAAAAGGAACTGTTTCTAAAGTATTTTCCTTCAATTTTTCAACTGTTTTACTATTCCTATGAATCTCGGAGGCATGAATATGTATTTAATTCATTGATGTAGAATAGTAATAAGAGTCCAGAGATAATTTATTTTTCCTGCGAGTCTTTGTTATGCATAACTTCAACGCATGTACTATTCATATCTAGTGATTACTTTGACAATATATTTTTGATATAAATATGCATGTTCACCATTCCTTAGTTACTATAATACATAATCTCTATTGTACAGGTTGCAAAAAAGAATGTAAAAGATCAACATTGCTACACTTTTGTTTGTCTATAACAATCTTAACTTTAAAATCACATTATTACATAATTTATAGAAATACAGATTTCACTCTTTCCTATTACGTAATCATACCACGTTATTTTCATATTAATTTAGGAATAAATAACAAGCCAAACGATCAACACTAACCTTAATTAGTTAAAGCAATGTAAACCATAACCTAACCAGAAAATTTGTAGTCACAAGACGCTTGAAAATAGAGCATTGTTCTTCTCCCAACCATAGAACTTCTCTTGTTTGGTTCACCCCCATGCGGAGATTCTTTTTTTATTCCAAGAGATCAATAACCTCATTGATCCTTGCAATAAGCATTTTATGCCTTCTTTCCATGTGGGATTTTCCCCTAAAGTGACGTCTCGCTCTATGGATTTTTTTTTCCTTTAGAGCCGCAATATCGCTTTCATCTTTAGCGACACTTTATGCTAATCCCAACTTAGCATCTATCAACAACTAATTTCGTAATTGATCTTTCTCTCCCATCCATTAAGTTTATCTAAAACCCTTTCTAGAATTCTTAGCATGGAAATTTATCTTATCTAGAATCTCCTCTATAAGTGCTCAATTTTCAAATGTTTCCAATTTTATTATTTATATATATCAATAAACATTTATATGAATCATTATGTCATTAGAGTCTATTTTTTAACAACCAATAAAAGTACTAATCACAACCAATAAAAGCACTAATTATTCCTAGAGGAGGAGAGGTATTACACCGAATCTTAATTGCAACCCCATGGGGGACATTAGGGAACTAGGGAAAATCCTCTCCTCCCCTAGATAGGAAAGTGATAAAGTCTATGTCCTCCTCAGTGGGCCTATACCACTCCCTAGGATTGACATGGAAAGCCTACTCCACAACACTCCATCCATGAATCAGATGTGCTAATAAGACAGAGTGCACCTTCATGGATTTAGCTTCCTCATAGTAATTGAGAAGGTCTACACTCCTAAAGAATGCTCCCATCACTACAATAATAGGGTGAGGGTATAAATCCATCTCCCTCTCTCTAACCTGTCGTGTTCGGATCATATTGTATGGGTTTTCCTTTTGCTACTGCTCCCTCTACTCACTTCTCTACGACATGACTGACATATAAAATATATCAGCCTCATACATAAAATAATTTATTTATTTTATTAAATGAAACATGTATTTATAAATATGGAAGCATAGCTTTCAATTAAAAAAAAATCATTGGTGCGCTCAAACAATAGTCATGCATCAATGCTGGTGTGCTTTCAACTATAACTGCATTAGTATCAGTGCACACATAAGTATGATGCACTATTGTTGGTTCACAAATTTAACTTGTAAATGTGGTGTGGCATACTTGTGCATTGGTGTGCATAGATAACCATTTTTCATGGGTATGGAATGTTCAATTTATTGAATAGGAACTGAGCTATACCTATATTTTTAAACATTATTTTTGTGGTGCATTTTGTAAATATAAATTCATCGGGTGTGATGCACCGATGTACAATTTGTTGCATCTTTCCTAGTGCGTTTTAATTTATAAAATGCACCTCAAAAATGGTGGTGTGTTGTGTTCATGCACTGAAATGCGATTCAGCTTGTAAATTTATAAGATGCACCGCTATGAGTGCGAGTTGATCATATTGAGCACACCATGTGACAAGTTTGTTTTTCTTCAAAAAAGTGCCAAAAATTAATCTAATTTACAATTCTAATCCAGTAAAACAATAAATTACATAGAAAAATAGACATTACTTGGACATTTGGTCATCAGGGAGGCACTTTGGACATGTAATGGTGAAAAGCAAATTCCAGCACAATTTGAAAAAATTGGAAACTCAGATAGTGAGCATGGTACATAAGCATGGTGTTCAAGAGAATCAAAGACTTCAAGGAACTTGCAAATGGAAAGAGTGGCACCAGTGCTTCAAATCTCTCACACATTGTAGATGGTAGAAATGAGAAATTATGGCCAAGAGTGTTTTTTTATTTAACCCTCCTCCGGTGCATTTCTCTAATTGCACATGTGTGTGATGTATCCAAAAGCACCACATTTTTTTTTAAATTAAAAAATATTGTGGTGGATATCTTGAGACACCTTGGGGCATTTATATATAGGTACCACACCAGTACTATGTTTTTACCACACCGGGGTGTAGTTGGAAAATAACACTGCATTTTTCTAAAATTTACAACTGCACCTATGCTCCTTATGGGTATACACCAGAACATTTGACTATATGAAGGACACTAGTGCTATCAACTATTAAAGCATTGGTGCGTTGTGTTATTTCATGCACCATGTTTTTTTATTTTATAAAAATAATATTTTTATGATGTGGCATGTTATATGCATCACCACTACAAGGATGGATAATAACTCATTGGTGCATTTGTAGATTTCATAAGCACCATAAAAAAAAAAAAAAAAAAAAAAACAAAAAACAAACGTTCACTAAAACATCTTCCCACCCACCTACACTAGCGACCTCTACTACAAACTAATTTTTGAGCTATTTTTATTGGGGATTCTACAAAACCTCTACTAGAAGGCCTTTTCCTTCTAGTTTTAGGTGCCAATTGGAGTCAAATTTCCTTTTATTTATATTTGTCAATTACATAGATTGAACTGTCATGTCTTTTAAGAGAGATGATTTGTATTTGTTTGACTTGAATTTGAGTAGACCTATCAATATTTTATTTCCAAATTTAATAATTCATGTGGATGGATAACATATTTCAACATCATTCTCTCTTCTCTTATTATAGTATCCATACCTTCTAATGAAAAATTCACTTTTCCTTCCATATAAACCAAATGAATTTGGACCTTATTTGACTTCTATGGCTAGGTTTATTGAAAGATTCATCATGCTTCATTGTGGATAATTGAATAAGAAGATGGTTCAATTCTTGAATTGTAGTCTCCAAAGCATTCTATTTTTTATTTTAGAAGGATGCATGTGGTTACTTTAAATTCCTTGTCATCTTGATCCGTGCGTTGTCTGCAACTTAGCGTTTCATGAAAATCATTACGTTCAATAATTTGACACAAAATCATGGACTATGTCATACCTTTGTGTGTGACAGCTCTTTCACAAGTTTTCATTCTATGTTTAAACCAGTTTCTTTGTTCCCTTTAAATAAAATCCAACCTTAAAAGATTAGATCAACATCCTCCTCTATTTAGAACTCCCATAGGACTATATACTTTGACACTAATGAAAAATAACATCCAACAATATCCCCATTTTCCAATCATGGAAGCACATTGGTCATAGCTCACCCTAAGATCATATTTCACCGTCTTTATTCTTACCAATTATATCTCCTCTTCTTCAACATAGACAACTTTTACTAGGCCTCACAAATCCTTTAGCTTTGGTCATTTGGGAAGCATCTAAGTATCCTTCAATATCTTCTTCACAATCCTTGAATGAGCGTAATAATCCCTTATGGATAGTAGCAGGAATATATTCCATATGTCAAAGCTCCTATTCCTCTTCTTATTCTTTAGTTATTTGCAAAATAATTCAATAATTCTAGGATTCCTTGGCCTTGGCCCCCTTACAAATAATACCCAAGAAGAAAAACTCCTCTTGTCTTTTCTGCCACTAAAGGCAGCTCCTCATAACAATAGTGGTTTCTCTTAGTTTTGAAGACATCAAATGTGACAAATGTATTTCCTTGGTTGTTGCAACAATGTGTTAGTGGCATCAACCCTACCATTCTCTACATTTAATATAAATCTGTTTAGTAAAAAATCAACAACACAAAACTACAATATCCTTCAAAAATTCCCAACCCTTCCTTTAATGCCCATAAGAAAAGCTTCTTTGTATATACTACTTGATAGTACTCTCAGATAATAAAGGCCTCAGTAAAACTAGAAAGTTTTTGTACACTGGATATTTTAGACACAAGATCCTACAAAATGAAAAGTTTAGATCCTTTCCACTAGATAAATTATATTGAGAATTTGGCATCCTTTGAATAAAATTATTGTTATCATTGGTGCCCAATACAAGAATTATTGGAAAATTAAAACTAAATGGGGGCCTTGAGAAGTCTAAAAAGTTACTCTCTAAGAGCTACAACGGATCACTAAATATGACTTGGAATTTCTACCAGGTTCTCTTCTCAAATATTTCACTCATTTCTATAGCCTAAACAAAATGTACATATTTTCCATAAGCAGATCTTCTAAGATAAAATAAATGTTCTATCATACATTATTTACTCCTCTTCTGTCATCATGAACCTATGTGCTTCCCAACATTGAATGTGTGTGTATTCACAAAACTTCATCACTTTCTCATACTAGTTAGGAACTTAGGACTTCAAAGCATACTATCAATTAGTGAAGATATCACTAAGGAGTTTCTTGGTATGAATATTTATGTAAGATTGTTAAAGCCATGGAATCCTTCGGGGATATTTTTAGTGTGTTGATGCAACATCATGTCTATAAGGACCTCCATTTTTTTTCCTTTGTATGTCATGGAATATTCAAAGCTATCTATTTCTTCGATATGTGTAGGGAATAAAGCGGTATTCTTTTGGTTTTCTACTCCAGATTTGGGAAGAACTTTGTATGTTTTTTGTAGGAATATTTTCTTCTTTGACTTGTTTAGGAACCTGCCTCATTTTGCTACTACAATCTCGTGCTATATGTTAAAAATTATGACATTGATCACATTATTCCTTGAACAAAGGAATCAAATGAGCTATAATTTGTATAATCATTAGGGATTTTGTCATGTCTCCTTGAAAACTTATTTACAGGGTTTTGATGATAGCCTTTATAGTTATTCTTGTAGTATGCTCTACAATCGTTAGCTTTATGATTGAAATTAGTGCAAGAAAAGATAACCAAAAAATAAGGTAGAAATATCTTGACGATTTCATAAATTTGTTTTACCTTGGAGGATGCTTAGAATATTACTGATCCTTACTATTGCTTTCCTTGAGAGTATTTGCATAGCTTATTGGTGAATTATATATTTTAAATTTATCTTTATTTCTTTTCTTTATTTCAATGGGACTGGAGCTTTGAAGGATATAACTTTCATATTTTACCTCGATTTTTCTTTTACGTGACTTACATATTTCATCATCTTTGCATGAAGTCTCACTCGTATAGCCAAGACCTGATTTTTCAAATGGTGACCTTTGGAAACCGAGGATATTACGTAATACTTGTGTGCTCCTCGAATTTTTGTATAGCTTGTTGACTTCATTTCTCAAAGAGACAATATCTTATTTAAGTTTCTCACGCTCTTCCTTTATTTGATAATTTGGATCTTAATTACTTCTTTTGCTATGTTTAGTTCTTTAAGCTGAACTTTTAGGGGGATTAATTCTTCTTCATGTCTCCTTTCTTGTTGATGCAATTTTGCTTCAACATTGCTAAAGTACTTAGATAATTCTTCTACTTGGAGCCATATGAGAACAACTTTTTCCTTTGTACATGAATTCATGATAAAATAAGAAATATCACTCATAAACCCATCCCAAATTGACTCTCTTAGAAGTTGCATTGAAATAGAGATAAACACGAAAGTTGTTATCCTGCCATCTATCAAAAACACAAGTGTCCATATCCCAAGGCTTCCAAGCTCCTAGGTAGTGGAAGTTCCTAAAACTAATCAAGGGTTTCCAGTCATGAGGCCTTCAGGCCTCGAATATGTAGGAATACCCCATCTCCCCCAGCCACCAAAGGGAGGCACTAAACACTATTCCATAAGGCCATGTTTGGACCAACCATCCAAACCCAGGTGCAAAAATTATATATCAAAAAAAATATTGGACTTGTAAGGTAACTAATATGAACATACTAGGAAGAGCTGAGATGGAGAGGAGATGTCATGCCTTCAGTTGTTCGAACCTCGGGGAAGATTCTGCCTCCGTGAACTTCCTTGGAGAAACTCCTATACCACCAAAAACCTATAGAGGAAACCTAAATTATGGCTCTCACAAATTTTCCATTTGCAACAAGTCTCATCAACATCGATTTAAAATTTTCCAAATTACTTCTTCCCTTATGATTTACTTTCCTTGACCTCGCGTGCATGCTCAAGCTTGTGTGGGGGCGGCATGCATTCATTAATGGCATGGCAGGGGTGTAAATCGCACTGCGTTCCTTCTCCCAACTCTCACCCCGATCGAGGGCCCTTCGCTTCAAAATATTGATAATATTTATTATTATTATTATGAATGTGGATTTAATAGGTCCTTCCAATAATGCAGTTGCTTGCAATATTGATCCCTTGGGTATCTAATATTAATCTCTTGGGTTTATAATATTAATTCCTTTGGTTTATAA
>APFE030027567.1:0-33262 GCA_000404065.3 Pinus taeda | reverse complement strand
TAATAAATAAATAATATTTCCTCGATGGGGGTGATGGACATAGTGCACAGGGCACCTAGTGGCCCATGATAACCAACAACTAGCACTCGGGTCGAGGGCAACCCCCCCACCCTCTCACTTCACCTGGCGTACAGGGAAGAGTAACGATATGGGTGTCAAATTTAGTAGTGTCTCGATCAGCGCAAGAGCTGCCTTTCTAAGATCGAGGGTGATAGAAGGGGACTCCATTCATGTTCTTTTCCGGCTTCATGCTCTTGCATGGTTCTTTGTTTGCCAAAGAAGGAAGCGACATTGCTTCCATTGGGCAGGGTAGCGCCCCTAGAAACGTGATTCACCCCCAAGTTGTTTGCTCTATAAATTGGTAACTTTCCTGCGGCAAAGGTGTTTTTTGAGTGGTTGCCGACTGTGGTTTCTACTATATTTGGCCTTAAGGAGCTTCTGGTCAATTTTTGTATTGGTGTTCTGCGGTTATGGGTCTTTCGGTGGTTGGAGTGGACCACATAGGCGGCATTTCTCCTAGGAGGGGTGGAATTTTTGTATATGGCCTTCGACTTTTGGCTTCGAGCCCTGTAATTAGGTTGTTTGGATTCTACGCGTGAGGTTTTCTGTGTTTTTAGGAGGGGGGGAAGGAAGCAAGAATTTTGGAGGTAGAAGTCGTTTTTGCTACTGATGTGGTTGGAGGGGAGGTACTGAGAGTGTGGTGGGAAATTTTGTGCTTCTTTTGGCCCTCGTGCATTAGAATTGTTCGAATTTCAGTACCTCTTTGTGTTTGAGCCTGGGGTGGCAAATATCCTGATTCTATGCTGCACTGTGTGGTTTCGGTCAATGAATGTCTGCAGCCCTGTTGAGGAGGCTGTTGTCTTATGCAATAGGTGCAATGGGCTTGGTGGGTGTGGGTCGGGCATGCCTAGAGGGTCTTCTACATTGCAGGTGAAGCTATTAGTCTAGTGTCAATGCATCTAGCCTTGAGAAGAGGGAGGTCCTCCCTCCCTCCAAATCCTTGCTCGGTATGACGCGGGGACTAGGCTTCTCAATTGTAGAACATAGACCAGGGGGTTGAAGTGTATGTGGCTCGTTGGGATGGAAACTCCGCAGGAAGCTCCTAGTCGATTATGGCTAGTGTGCAGGGTGGTCGAAGGCGGAAGGGCCACAGGGGTCGATCGTCACAAAGCCTAGTTAGTGGCAGGGCTCGGCAGCATAGCGGCTTGGGACGGCGAGGGGGTGTAAAGTCTTCGGTTCCTAATTCGATCATCTTTCAACATTGGTTCCAAGAAAATTGTAAAAGCTTGATTCAATCCTTGTTGGAGCGATTGGAAACTATTGAAAGGATCTAATGAGAGGAACATGTGGAACTGGTATCTACCTTGGATAAATTGTACTAAATTTAGTGCCACATCCAAGAGCGTAGTATGGTGGTCTGGCGAGGACATAACTTACTATTGGAGAAGCTAGAGAAGCTATAGTCTTGGATGACTCATTTCGAGGAGCACTTCCAATTTTCTTTTGGACCTCTGCCTCCTTCTAAAACAACCTCGTAGAACCAAGCCTCCATCATGTCAGATGAATAACATGACTATAGGTGTTTTCTATGTTTTACTTGTCTTCTGGTGCCTTTGGCCTTCTCAGTTTTGGAAGATTTCCTTAGTTTCCTTTTTGTACTTTTGTCGTATGTTGTATGTGGTAGTCAACAAGCCTGAATGGGGTGAGACCACCTATTTTTGGTTGCTAATCTCGATGTACATATTTTTGAAGAATGAATAGAGTTTCAACTTTAAAAAAAAAAAAAAAGGAAAAGAATATATATATATATATATATAAAATGTGGTTGATATATACCTATTTGTATATTAATCATATATTAATTAATGTAGTTTTGCTAACTATGCTGATAGGCATTCCTCTGTGGCCTTGGCTTGGGCAGATTCAACCAAGAAGAAACTTCAATTTTCGTCCTCCTGCTTCCAATGTTTGTAAATTTGAAACATGTCACTCCTCTAATTTTTATGCAGATCCATCCAAAGCATTTATGTGCCAGAAATGGCATTTGTCATGCAAAACTTTTATGTACATGGAAAGTAGTTGCCTCTTTTAGGGTCGTAAGGCAAGGTTGTTCATACATTTAATCTACACCAAAAAGTGGTTCATCATTCACCATTGACCGTCATTATCCAGTGTGAAAATCAGAATTAAGCCTAGCAGCTTCATGCAGCCAAGGCACAAATAAGATTTGAGCCAAATTCCTCATCATTAGAGACTTTGTAGTCACATGAATCTCCCAATATCTCCAATTAGAAATTCTTATGCGATTTTATGATAAGAGATTAACAACAACACTTCCAGGAGTGAAATGTCATTCTAGAGAAATTCTGGACCTTTGAGATGAACAACGTCTGTCCAAGTTTGGATTTCTCTCCTCTCTACCAGAAATCGACAGATGGATGGACAATCAGCTTATGATTTCAATAACCCATCTCATTTCTTACCTCAGTTCACCCAAGGGGCTTGATATATTGAGACAGATAACAAACAACCATTCTCTGTAATCTCATATTGTCATCAAATTGGCTAAACTTGTAACGCACGATGGAATAAGATGTAGCGTGGAAAGGTTTGATACCAATAAAATATACAGATTATTAATGGGGTCGACTTTTCTCATGTAGATTCAAATCCATGATGGAGCTGAAGCCTAAATATTTATGGCCCTTTCGTCATCTTTTCAAAGATATACACAATCAAACGACAGATGGATGGAGTTTCTTCCATTTGAGACTCCCAGAAAAGCCCCCTTGTAACCAGTCACCCCAACCAGGATTCACACCCCCTTTTCAATCCTCCATGGAAGGTTTTGATCTTGTCCGCCATGTATTTTTTAATTGCATTCACACTTTTATCTACCAATGGGGGAGGTCCAACTTAAGGAATGATTTTTTATTAAAATCTTGACAAATCAATGCTACAATTTTCTTCTCATTTCTAGTTCTTTCATGGCCTGACCAAACCTCATCATGCCCGGTGTACATGAAAGACGAGTGATGACCTTCAATTTCTATCACAACCCTAACTTGAACCTAGCCATAGCTTGGCAAGATTGCTTCAGGCCCAAACGATCTGGTCAAACACAATGATCTCTAGAAGCTAGAAAAGACATGATAGTAACGGAAATAATTTAAGGATTAATTGATTTGTTGGGAATTTTTGATAAATTCAAACACAAAAGAACAGAGAACAACGCTATGATATAAATTTGGGAATTTTTCTGCTAAAATTCCAAAAAAAAACAAACATAACACAGAGAATGATACTCTGCTAGGAATTTCTGATAATTCCAGAACAACAAACAAAAATCACTTGAACAGAGGATAATACTCTATTTTACAACACAGGATCTTGCTGCAGACAGAATTTCAGCTTGCTGAAGGTAAAGTTTCAGCAACAAACAAAAAAAAAATTCTATTCATTTACAATAAACCAACTGTTACAAAATGTCTTCCTTACATAGAGGGATTTTCACAACTGCTGTTACAAAAGCATCTTCCTCACACAGAGGGATTCACCAGTCTATGCTGAAGAGCATCTTCCCCTTAACCAGAGGCATCACGAGTCTATGTTGAGAAGCATCTTCCTCTTAATAGAGGGATTCACCAAGAGACTGCTTCAAGTGCAGTTCCAAAACCAAAAAATTCATACCCATTACGTTGTTCTTCTACGTTGTTGCGTATTACATTTCAATCTCTCACTAGAAGGCATTACCCTTGTGCTCCTATGGATACAAGCAAATACAAAACATAACACACACTGTTGAGTGCTCTGCGTCTTTTGCTCTACGTCTTTTCCTCAGTTACTATTTTCTTATATTCACACTACTGTGTCTTCTACTCTGCACTGTTGTGCCATCTCCTCACACTGGAAACACTTTTCTTCACGCTGCTGTGTGGTCCATTCCAAGTTCAACCACCAATACGAACTCTGCACTATTGTGCATAAAACATTTCATGCACGCTGCTACGCCTTTAGATTACTATTCTCCACAATAGAAATTGTGATTCCTCGCTACGCTGTTCCCTCCTTCTTCGCACTGTTGTGCGTATTACATTGCATATATAACAAAAAACAAAACAAATGACGTTACATGTTTCAACGCTGCTACGTATTACATTTTCAATAACAAAAACTTACATTACCCTTTTTCACTGCTATGTGAAATATTTCTTCATTCGCACTGCGGCGAGCTTCACATTACAATTTTCAATTTCTGCACTTCTGTGCATTTTTCCCTTTTGCGCAGTTGCACACTTTAGTTCAAAGTGTTGCGCCCATTTCATTTCATACCTTACTCCAAAAAAAAAAAAAAAAACAATTGTTTTTACTCTTACCCTAAAACGAGCAACTCCTGTGCATTAAAGAAAATTGAATGTTTTACCAACATTCACTGACTGAAGTAAATTTCCTCAATTACTTCGATATGGGGATAAATTAATTTCTGGAGCGTATGTACAATCTATGAATTCACTACAGCAAATGGTGGTGAAACGAAAATTTTTACTCCACGCAATCTCCATGCCCTGCAGACTTGTACGCAGCTTTGATTTGATCGATAGTGGACAGTCATCCTCGCAATCGGACGAATATCTTTTGCCCAAACCAAATGAACATTACCAGCCGGGGAATGAGCAGTTTTGAAACCATACTGAGGACACGCGTCAGCATATCGCATTGACTGGAGCCTCCCCACGAAATACCACAAATTTCAAAAGGCGGTGCAGGGCACTGTACTTGCAGTTTTCCGGAAATAGGTGACGCGGCACTGTTCAGCTGTTATGGTAGTTGAAATTACAATTTCAACAGTCCCCTTTAATTTCAAATGCTGGGTTATCAGTCATACCCAAAGATTTCATCAAAAAACTCAAAACTTTTCTGCCTATTCGTATCATCTTTCCCTTCATTGCTTTCACTTCTGTGCTCAGGCACTCCAATCATGTAATATCCTTATTCTCTCTGCCTCAAGCAAAATTTCCAATCTTTGCATCTCCAAACTATCTTGCAACCTTTTCTTCTCTGCTCTTATGGCACATTTAATTTCATATCTCTCCCCTATAAGAAGATCTTCATCAAAGAATGATTCTTAATATAGTTCAGCAATAATAATCAAGAATTACAGGCTCCCCCTAACTGTATGCATCGTCTCCTTTTGGCAGAGTCTTCTCAAAAGAAACTTAGATTGGCTGGAGAGCTCAAAGAACTTTCAGACTGTATTTCCTTCCTTCTCCATACTTGTGCAACTTTATTCTTTTGCATGGGTGTAGCTTGTGTAAGAGCCCATGTTAAGTTACAATTATGTGCCATACAACTAGTGTTATGACACTTGAAAAATTCTACATTGTTAACGAATAAGATTTCATGATTTCTTCCTATAAAATTGTTTCTTGGAGGTTGTCAGAAACTATAACATCTATCTCTATGAGATGCTTTACAGTATTTTGCCATATGACCAAAGTTTGAACAAGAATAACAATAACCAAAAAATGAACTTTGGTACCTGGGAGATGGAGGTTTCCTTGATGTACTTCTGAAGCCTTTCTGCCTTGAGATCCTTTGATGATAACCATTGCCTCTTGCCTCTTTAACATCATCTACATTTCTTTCTGGAATAGGATTTCTTCTATTGTAGCCTTGATCTTTCTCCTTACCTTTGCTAGAACTAGGAGCATCACAATTTCTTTCTGGCTTCTTCACATCTCTTTTGCTTAAAGCATTTTCATTCTTGTTTGAGGGTTCACCTTCATACCCGAGTCCTGATTTATCAAATGGACAACTGTGATAGCTGAGCATGTCATCCAAGGCTTGAGAGCTCTTCATGATTTTGTTCATCCCTTCAACCTTTTTTCTGAGGAGGAAAATCTCTTCTTCCAATCTTTCATACTCATTATTCTTCTTTGCAAGTTGTTCCTTAGTTTCTTCCTTGCTACGAGTAGCTTCAGCTACTACTATTTTAAGGGAGATGATCTCTGACTTCATTTTGAAAATTTCTTCATTCTTTGCTTGACTGCTCTCCATTCTCTTCTCAGCTTCTTGTGCCTGTATCCTTGCTTCTTGTAATTGAGACTTAAGGGAGGAGACCTCTACCTTGTACTGACCAATCTTTTCTTCAAGTTTGTTCACACTCTTGTGCCTTTGTTCAAGTTGGTTTGACAAGGTATTTTCCTGCTTCTTTGTTTTATTCAATTCCTTCTTAAGCTTGGCAAGCTCTTCATCCCTTTCTTGTACTGGAAGCTTGATAAGGTCAATTTTCTTCCTTGTTTGATCTTGGTTACCAACTGGAGTTATCTTCTTAAGTGCCTCATTTCCCTTTTCAAATTGTTAATCTCTTCCATGGCAATCATAAGTTGAGTGAGGAGTTCTTCTACAAAATCCTTTTCATTCTTTTCATCTTTTAGGTCTGCTTCAGCCTTGATGTCATCATTCTCATTTTCAGCTTCTATGATGGGTTCAGGATCTCCTTTTTTATTGTTGGTCATGGTCAGTGCTCCCTTTGTGTGAAGGTCATGAAGTCTGTCCCACATATCATTTGCTGATGAATATTTTCCTAGATTTTTCTTTACAGAATTAGGCAGTCCATTTATGATTGTCTTTATTGCTTTTGCATTATACTCCTTGGATTCTCTATCCATCCTTCTATCATCAATCACTGATTCCCAAATTTCAATCCCTTCAGACTGTAAAAAGGTCCTCATTTTTACTTCCCATGTATTAAAGTTCCCATTGAACCTTGGAGCCTCAAATAGAATGCTTTCAAATTGATTGTTTTCTATTTTAGTAGTAGAGGGAGACACATCCTTAGGAGGATTGGAGACTTTCTTCTTTGACCTTGCCATTCTTAACTATACTTCAAATACTTGACTATATATTTAAAATCACTGACTGTTTCTTCAACAGCAACATAGAAAATTAGCTTGAGAAATACCTTGGATTTTTTTTCACTGAGCCTTCACTCTGCTGGAGAAGCTGCTGCAGCAAAAAACCTTCCTTCAGCTTCTTTGAAACCTTCAAAGAGCCTCGACAAGCTCTGATACCATGTTGGGAATTTTTGGTAAATTCAAACACAAAAGACCAGAGAACAACGCTCTGATATAAAGTTGGGAATTTTTCAGCTAAAATTTCAAAAACAAAACAAACATAACATAGAGAATGATACTCTGCTAGGAATTTCTGATAATTCCATAACAACAAACAAAAATCACTTGAACAGAGGATAATACTCTGTTTTACAACACAGGATCTTGCTGCAGACAGAATTTCAACTTGCTGAAGGTAAAGTTTCAGCAACAAACAAAAAAAAACTTCTATTCATTTACAATAAACCAACTCTTACAAAACGTCTTCCTTACATAGAGGGATTTTCACAACTGTTGTTACAAAAGCATCTTCCTCACACAGAGGGATTCACCAGTCTATGCTGAAGAGCATCTTCCTCTTAACTAGAAGTTGGAAATAATTAATTCCTACTTGTCTATGGTTGTAATTTCCTAATTGAGGAGTTTGTTCCTACATAATAGGAATAAGCTAGAATATAGTTTCTCCTAGTTAGTGTGTGGTTGAGAGAATCTCTCAACCACACTACTGTACGTCTAAGATAGCATTCCTATCTTGAGACTATTGATTGTATAAATATGTGTGTAATTTCCTCATTCAACAATTAATAGAATATATTTTGAGTGACAACAATTTTATCTTGGTATCAGAGCCTGAGGGCCTAGCCCCTCGTGGGCTGAGCTGCTCCTGGGCTGAGGAAAAATGTATTTGTGTTGTTTTAAGTTTTGAGTTTGCCCACCATCGATACAGGACAAAAGGGCATTGGTAACCAGCTGGCGCAGTGGCGGTGTGGTGGATTCGTACTGTGGAGGTTGCTAGAAGGCCAAGCGCTGGAGTAGCATAGGTGGAGACAGTTGGTTAAATTTTCCTGATTACGATGTACCCACATAGAGAAGCCGGAAGAAAAGAACACTCAATTTGTTGATGCAGTCATGACCGTTCCCAATGGGGCCTTGTTTCCTATGAGTGGCATTAACGTTGCATTCAATAGAGAATATATTGATTGAGCTAATTTTATCTTGGTATCAGAATGCAAGGCCATGCTGGAGAAGCTTTCAGCTGCACAGCCTTTTGTCGAGCAGCAAGAATAGCAAATGGAAAGTCCTTCCGTCGCCCCTATTGTTGACGGGCCCATTTCCTTCAGCCTTGCTGATTCAGAAATGATACTACAACCCCTAATTGCGGCCTGCGATTCAGGTTTTATGAAAATGGTAGACCCTGCCCGGGATTGCATACAGAAATTGATGCGACCGGTACCCCTAAGAGCAAGCTTTCTATTTCAACTCATGTGGAATCGTCAATCTGCAAGTGCCACGATTTGGGAGACGAGAATGTGGAGCTCCTGGTTCTCAAGACCCTACTTTCTGGGGTTACATCTACGAGCTTAAGGATTCATGGAGATTGTCTGTTGCAGGCTGTGCAGACCTACTATAATGTTTACTTGGGCAGCAAAAACGTGGTTAATCATACCACCACTAAGGCCTCTCTTACGCAAATGCTCATCATAGTGTTTCGCCGCATGGAGGCTGATTCGTCGACCATCCTCCTACAGCCCATTGTTGTAGCTGACCTCATGGAGCCCGCAGAGAAATCCAGTTCTGATGCTAATAATACCCTCTTTGTACAGAATTTTATTTCTAAAATGATGCAGGATATGGATGTGGTTTTGAATCCTTCTCCGTTGAAATCAATTGGAGGCCACGATGGTGCATTGTAAACCGAGGAGAAGACCGACGGAGGCAGCAATTGTGTAGTGATTTGTGTGTTGGACGGGGCTGCATTGGCTCTCGTTATTCGCCGGTGGCAGCTTGGCGCCCAGTGTCTGGCCTGAAGACTGTGGATCAGGCTATGGATCATACTTGGGTAAATGTTTTTTGGTGAAGTATTTTTTGGAATTTAAATTGATATACATATTGAAATTAGCCACTTCAATATGGAGTTATTTTGTTAGAATTGGCTATTCTAACAAATGACAGGTTAAGCATGGAGTTCCAAGAAGTTATTTGACAAATATGCCCAAGATGTCAACTTGGGATAAAGGAGCAGCAACAACAGTTATGGTGGACAACAAAGTAGATTTTTTGTTTTCGTGTGATTTGTGGAATATACTCCCTAGCATATTATTGTAATAGCCATTGTATGTACTAGAAACTCCAAATGTTGAATGTAAGCCTTGTAAAGGCATTTGAAAGTTCGTGGTGATCTCAAAACCACTTTGTAATGGTTTGTGATTAGCCTGAAACCATCTTTTTTCACTGTAATGTGACGGTTGGTGGTGAACCAGAAACCATCTATAGAGTCCTAGTGGCTACAGGATTTGCCCGGTGGTGGCATATTGAAGTTGGTGGATTTGCCCGGTGGTGGTAAATCGGACTTGCCCGGTGTGGCATATTGAAGTTGGCGGATTTGCCCGGGGTTGGTGAATCAGGACTTTGCCAGTGGTTGGCAGATTGCCTTTGTGGCTGAATCGCCTATGTGGCTTGAGGTGCCTTTGTGGCTGTGTGTACACAGGAGCTTTGTGCTCGTAGGAGCAGGTGGACTGCAGTAACACTTGGCTCAGACTCAGATGATTTTCTCTGAGTAGAAGGGGATTGGCGTTTTTCGTGCTAACAACAATGCCAGGAAGGCCAACTGGCGCGTATGTTAGGCCATTAGTCGGGCCAATAGGTGCGGGTTTTTTAGTTAAGGATTGCGCCGATTCACCTTCGAGGGGATCTGTGGGAAGCCTCAACTTCGTTTGATGGTCTGCAAGGGGTGCAGGATCAGAGAAGTTGCAGATCTATCCGGGAGAGGCGGATCGGATCAATTTTGATCAGATCAATTCTTCGGTTGTATTCGAAACTCCAAATTTGCAAATTGTGGATCTATCCGAAGACGGAAAACTGTGTTTTTGGAGTTTTTGTACATGCAATTCATGCGATGATGGTGGATTTGACTATCATGACAAGTAGTCATTAAGGGGGGGAGTTGGAAATAAGTAATTCCTACTTGTCTATGGTTGTAATTTCCTAATTGAGGAGTTTGTTCCTACATAATAGGAATAAGCTAGAATATAGTTTCTCTTAGTTTAGTGTGTGGTTGAGAGAATCTCTCAACCACACTACTGTACGTCTAAGATAGCATTCATATCTTGAGACTATTGATTATATAAATATGTGTGTAATTTCCTCATTCAACAATTAATAGAATATATTTTGAGTGACTGCAATTTTATCTCTAGAGGGATTCACCAGTCTATGCTGAAACTCTGTTTTTGGAGCTTTTGTACATGCAATTCATGTGATGATGGTGGATTTGACTATCATGACAAGTAGCCATTAAGGGGGGGAGTTGAAAATAATTGATTCCTACTTGTCTATGGTTGTAATTTCCTAATTGAGGAGTTTGGTCCTACATAATAGGAATAAGCTAGAATATAGTTTCTCCTAGTTTAGTGTGTGGTTGAGAGAATCTCTCAACCACACTACTGTACATCTAAGATAGCATTCCTATCTTGAGACTATTGATTGTATAAATATGTGTGTAATTTCCTCATTCAACAATTAATAGAATATATTTTGAGTGACTGCAATTTTATCTCTAGAGGGATTCACCAATGTATGCTGAAAAGCATCTTCCTCTTCACAGAGGGATTCACCAAGAGACTGCTTCAAGTGCAGTCCCAAAACCAAAACATTCACTGCACTGCTATGCATACCCATTACATTGTTCTTCTATGTTGTTGCGTATTACATTTCAATCTCTCACCAGAAGGCATTACCCTTGCGCTCCTACGGATACAAGCAACTACAAAACATAACACACGCTGCTGAGTGCTCTGCGTCTTCTGCTCTACGTCTTTTCCTCAATCTCTGTTTTCTTATATTCACATTGTTGTGTCTTCTACTCTGCACTGTTGTGCTATCTCCTCAGACTGGAAACACTTTTCTTCACACTGTTGTGTGGTCCATTCCAAGTTCAACCACCCTGTTGTGCATAAAACAGTGGATGCACGCTGCTGCGCCTTTACATTACTATTCTCCACAATAAAAATTGTGATTCCTCGCTGCCATGTTCCCTCCTTCTGCCCTGTTCCCTCCTTCTTCACACTGTTATGCGTATTACATATAACAAAAAACAAAACAAAATATGTTACATGTTTCAATGCTGCGTATTACATTTTCAATAACAAAAACTTACATTACCCTTTTTCACTACTATGTGAAAGATTTCTTCATTCACAGTGCAGCTAACTTCACATTACCATTTTCAATTTCTGCACTTCTATGCATTTTTCCCTTTTGCGCAGTTGCACACTTAAATTCGAAGTGCTGCGCCCATTTCATTTCATACCTTACTCCAGAAAAAAAAAAAAAAACTTTGTTTTTACTCTTACCCTAAAACGAGCAACTCCTGTGCATTAAAGAAAATTAAATGTTTTACCAACATTCACTCACTGAAGTAAATTTCCTCAATTACTTTGGTATGGGGATAAATTAATTTCTGGAGCCTATGTACAATCTGCGAATTCACTGCAGCAAAACGGTGGTCAAACAAAAATTTGTACTCCACGCAATCTCCATGCCCTGCCGACCTAGCTTTAACTTGATCAACAGTGGACAGTCATCGTCGCAATCCGACAAATATCGCTTGCCCAAACCAAACGAACATTACTTGCCGTGGAATGAGGAATTTTGAAACCGTACTTAGGACATGCGTCTGCATATCGCATTGATCGGAGGCTCCCCACGAAATACCATAAATTTCAAAAGGCTGTGCGTGGAACTGTACTGGCGGTTTTCCGGAAACAAGTGACGCGGCACTGTTCAGCGGTTAAAGCAGTTGAAATTACAATTTCAACATGAGTATCAATATCATAAAGGAGATCTTGGTTAAGTTTTGAATGTAGACATCGATTTTAATGTGATATTTTAATTATTTTAATAAAAAAAATTCGCTCTTTCTCGCCCAAATCTGCACTCCACATGTCGCAGTTATTGTAAATTAATATCAATTATCACTATCAATTATCAATCTGATTAATATACAGGATAACGTATATAATATTTGCATTGCATCAAAGGACCCTGAGGTTAAATATCAGAGTGACCACAACGTTGCGAAGATAGACCCTCACAGTAATACCTGCAGAAATGATGAACCTTCTTTACTCGCAAAAGTCTTACCACAGAATTTGGATACACGCCTAAAGATTGGAAGAGATGGAGATAGTTTTAATGATGTTCACTGTATCAAGTACAAAAATTGAGGAACTTTTCGTTTGGTTTCAGTTTTAATGCTTAAGATCTGAATAAACTTCTGAAACTGAACATCTTTCAGTTCTTGTGAGTTGAAAAAGATTTTGCTTTGTTTACAAGATCATGTACTCAGAACAAATTATTTATCTCTCCTCTGTTATTTGTTAAATGCTTATGATCGCTATTGAAAAATCCCAATCTCTTTGTTGTGAGGACAATGGATCATAATCAGTTTTCTATGTTTGCGAAGACCAGTTTGTTATGCCATTATGGAAAGGGATGCAACACAAGGTGAATTCTCAGTTTATCACTGAGGTTATTCAATGATATTTCCCGTGTTGAACCATGTTAATATGTGAAGTCCCTTGCTTTAATCACTGAATCAATTGTTTCAACATGAGTGTCTCTATTAATTTCACCATGTTTTATGTTTTGGGGATCGGGGAAGACCCTTATACCTCATGAAGAATCTAGCTATTTTCAATTGTTGATTTAAAACCAGTCCGTTGATATTTTTTTGGAGGAGTCTTTTAGTTTATGGGGTTCTTTTAGAAATGATTCAAAATAAGATGAATTGACAAGTAATTTACTCTAAACAGTGTAGTTTATGCATTTTAGGTTACAGGCCGAATAAGTTCAGTTTTGAGAGTATATCCAGTGATAAATAGTTGCCTGAAAATATTTAAGCATCTATCTTAAAACTAAAGTATTTTAAAATTACTGCTTGAATTGAAACTTCAATCCAATTATTGCATTGTGAGCAGTTTAGTAAGATGAAACATTAACAATATTTTTCTATTTAACAAAATTGAAGTGTTTCTGTAAGATATAACTCATTTTCTTGACATTATTGTGAAGGGAAGGATCGTTTGATTGGTAATATTCTATATTCTCTTTGTTTTCTTTCATCCAAGTCACATTAGCCTTCTCCTGCCCATTTTATCCCTTTGTGGTAGCTAAAAAAACCTGCTACATCCAAATACAGGGCATTCTCAGTTTCATGTTATCATCAAAAAAAAAATCAAATGAAAGAAACACACTAAACATTCTTTGTAGATAAAATGATGAATGACTAATCACCATCACATCAAATCACCCAACAAGAAAAACTGACGGTTATTCAAAACCCAAATCAAATCATCATATATACCCAAATCGATGAGTTCCCCCAACTATCAAACTGCAAACAACCCAACAATAAAGTACACCTCGGCTTATTATCTTCAAAGAAGAATACTTGACATGAGGAGAACAACTCCTCTTGAATGCCTATACATAATGGTACAGTAAGATTAATTTTCTATGTGAGTTTCATTCTAATCGTGGCTTAATAGAGGAACGTAGACGTGAAAAAATGGCTTTCCTTGAATTTATTGTTTCCTGTGGTCTAATGGTAGATATAGTTTTCACAAAACATTCCTGCAATTTTGTAGGAAGAGTGTGTCTATACAGAATGGTACAATAATATCAAATTTCTTCGCGAGCTGCATTCTTTTCTTTAGATACAATTTTCAACGCATAGTGATTTTCAATCATTCAAGGTTATCTCTTTATGGCTCAACTCATAGTGGTCTATTGACCTAGGGTGTCTCCAAATCAACCTTCAATCTCAAAAAATGAGAGATAATGATGAAAGTTCATAGGTCTGTCTGCATGTGCTAAAGAGGGGGAAAGCCCTACCAATGTGTTTGTCCACTCGAATAAAAAACACTCCATGTTTTAACAGAACTCACCAAAAATATTGTGGTTACCATTTTTATAATGATCCCAACAATCCCTATAGATGATCTAGATACACTTCAAATTCCATAAGAGACACTATTTAACATTAGTGGGAGACCACATACCATTTGAAAGATTATCACAGCTAGAACGCATTTGCTTTAATTTATTGTGAAGTGAAGGATCGTTTGATTGGGCATCTTCTATATTCTCTTTGTTTTCTTTCATCCAAGTCACATTAGCCTTCTCCTACACCTTTTTCCCCTTTGTCGCAGCTAAAACAACATGCTACATCTAGATACAGGGCATTCTCAGTTTCATGTTATCATCCAAAAAAAAAAAAAAACAAACACACAGAACATTCTCTATGGATAAAAAGATGAATGACTA
The DNA here is from genome assembly GCA_000404065.3 of Pinus taeda. Taxonomy (NCBI): domain Eukaryota; kingdom Viridiplantae; phylum Streptophyta; class Pinopsida; order Pinales; family Pinaceae; genus Pinus; species Pinus taeda. The sequence continues at coordinate 18,821 of APFE030027567.1, read as the reverse complement.
ATCACCATCACATCAAATCACCCAACAAGAAAAACTGACATTTATTCAAAACCCAAATCAAATCATCATATATACCCAGCAGGATAAGTTCCTCCAAATATCAAACGGCAAACCCCTAAATACAGAGAAAGTCTGGGCTTATTACATTCAGAGAATAATGCTTGAAATGAGAACAACTCCTCTTGAACGCCTTCTTTGAATCCAAGATGGAGAGGGGATTTCCTTGGTAGCTTCAGGACCGCCACTATTCTCAAAACCCAAGTGAGAAAATACTCTAGGAGGGCCCTTCTGATGCTCTCTGAACATTGTGATGCCCGAAACCTTTCCTCCATATTTACTTTTCACTACCCTCATCACCATTATTTTTTCCTCAGGGATCACCTGTGCTCCAGTTTGAACGAATGTGAAGATTGGAAGAAGAATATTGCATCAAGAGAATGTGAAGAGGGAATTTAAAATAGGGATTTGTTTGCCATGATCTATTTGTATTTGAATTTTCGATGTCTAGCAAGTAAGAAGTCGTGTGTTTGAATTGAGTGGGTTTTTTTATTTTTATTTTTCTAATTTGGTTACTTACATTTCTCTTCACTATATGTTGATTGAGTATTTAAACTTGAAGTCTGTGATAATTCATGTACGCTCTACATATTTCAAAAAAAAGGATGTGAATGGTAAAGCTTATTATTTTGTTTAACCATTTTATTTAAAAAATATCTATATACATAATCAACGTGTCAAATTTGTAAAGTATTGATGAACAAGAAAGGTTTGTCACAAGAGTACAAAGTATTCATGATCAAGAAAGGTTTGTCAAAAGGGTTATAGCTTAATATTCTTAATGGTAAATTAAATGTTTATGCTGATTCATGAGAAGTTGGTAGTTTACGACTTGTAATAAACTATAGTATGTCATTAATAAAGAGGAATGTGTAATAAAGAGGAATGTGTATGCTATTGTAGAAAAAAGTGAGTTTTACTATGACAAAATAGATCAGGTTTCCTAGATATGGTAAGAAGTAGATGGTATATGTTAAGTTCCTACCCATGAGTAAGTGTAGTAGTCGTCGGATAAGGTATGTTTTCGTTATTTTTTATTCTCAATTATGGAATACAATTGCGTTTTCATAATTTAAAATTTTAGTTTAAAATTTTCAATTTTTTAAGAAATTTTTTATATTATGATTTTTTTAATGTACTTTACTGTATATAAATTTATAATGTCTAATATATTGTTGTTATAAAATTAAAAATAATAAAATAACATATATATTTAAAAATAATGAAGTGTTATTTATATTTTAATTAAATATATGACATTTATAATATTAATAAGTTCAAAGTTAATTTCGCATAGTTACAATGGGTATTATAGGTCAGGTTGTAATACTCTAGTTTTTAGGGAAGTTTTATTGGGCCTAATAATGAAATTTACTTTGAATGTAAGATGTTACCATTAAAAGAGTATAATTTGTTGCATTAGTTGGTCTTAGTTATTCTTTAAAGTACAATAGTTTCAGGGACCAGGTGTAAAAGGCGCACACATAATCCATGCAGCTTTGATTGATAATTGAAGTACAATGTCATTCCTTCCAATAATGTACTTAGTTAACTTGGAGCTATAGATAGTTACAAAACTCCTGGAATGATGGAGAAATTGCAATTTCCTTTACAAATGTTAGACAATAACTGGGAAACATAATTGATTCTCACTTAAGGAAGTTATAGATCATATTATTGAATGTTATCTAAACATGAGTTAGAATTCAAACCTCATCCAGAGGTGTTAAGGAATGGCATCCACTATTTATTTTGTAAGACAAAATTTAAAATGTTAGCGAAAAGTTCACCTTTGTATGCATTGTATTACCTCATAATGTGGCATTTTGTGCTATCAAGTCTTTCAATTAATTGTCATCTTTAGCTAACAAGGAAGAAAAAATAGAATATGGAAGTCTACATCAATCAGGTTCAAAAGGGTTTGACCTATCTTGAAATTACATTATGATAATGTCCTTTGATCTTGTACTCAAATAAGTACTTCTAGGATTGTTTCCACACATCCCAAACAGGCCCTATGGCATCTGGAATCATTATGACCTTTTTGTATCTTGTGTTTCCAAAAAGATTCCCGACAGATTTTACCTTTTAGTTCATGCAATTTCCATCTGAAATTCGTACTCCAAAACTCTTTTTCTCTACCATGCTATTCTTTAGAATCATCCACTGCAACACTATGAATTTAAAAAATAAGAAGCCTTCCAATTTCCTTGAATTACTTGTAAATCATAGTCAATTATACATATCTTATTTAGAATAACTTTGTAACCTTTACTTCAATTCTCTACACAATTTCTTGATGTTACTATGCATTTAGATTTCATATCCACTTGCAGTTCCTCTCTTCGAACAACGCATGGGTATAAAAATGAAAGAAACCTTAACTAAAAATGAAATTTCATTGTTGACGGTTGGTTCTACTGCGTTCCAACCAATCTTCCAAGTCGTTGCTATTGATCAGATTTGTGCAGTTAGGTCTGCATCATTTTTACATTTCCTGACGGAGTACGTATTTGATAGTGTTCAATTACATTCAATTGAGTATATAATTAGTTCTTCAATTACATTTTATGGCACACACATTGACATATTAATGGACTCTTCTATACAATTTATATAGGATTTGTGTGTATTTGATCAGTGTTAAAACATTCTATTTAGATAAAATATCAAATATAAATGTGTAATTTTTATTAAAATAAACTAAATTACAACTTTTTCAGCTTAACTAGCATATCAGTGTACCTTTGCATTATTTTGGGGCAATTTGTAGTTAAACCTAAATCATTTGTTTTAAGGAGATCCCTTCCTAATACATAGAAAAAGGCATGATTGTTAGAATAATGTCAAAATGGTGAGTCTAAATAGATTTGATGAGTTGTGTTCTCGTAGTTAGTGTTTGAGCCTATCTGTCATGAGTTTTGTCTTCATAGCTTTTGTTGTGAGTTGATGATCCTAATTATTTAGATCTAGATTATAGGAGAGATTTTCTATATGTGCCTATATAATGTCCTAGTTTTCTAAACAGTTTGATAATGAGAAATGGTTTCATTCTTGTGCAACTCTTTGATTCTCTAATATAGTATAAGAGCCATAAAAGGAGATCTAGTGAGACTATAGATCTGAGAGCAAGTGGGCTGACACCCATGAGGGCTGTGAGATGTTGTTGTTACAATGTTGCTCCCAAATTTTTTTATGTTTTTTGGTTGAGAAAAATCATTGAACAGTTCGCTGTCTGCAGTCATGGTGTACAATCAAGGATCTGTATGTAATTTTTTAAGGGTTTGTATGCAACTGTAGTCGTCGTGAGAAGCCTGTGGAAATATATAGCTACCGCAACCATCCTAACTGTGCAGAATCTATTGGCCAGAGTCGAAGTGTGTAATTCATCTTTCTCGAGGGTGTGGATTACAATTAACTTGAAAGTGAATATTTTTAAGGCCATGGTGCTGCCTGAGTTTAAATGTATGGTTTGATTTTTCAATCAAGCCAAGCGATAGTTTGAGTTTAATTTATGATGGAAAAGTAAATTGGAGTAATTAGGATCCATGTCAAAGCCGTGAGTTCTTATCACGTATTTCTTTAAAATCGTTTTATTTTTGTTTTGAGAGAAAATTGTGGACGAGGCATGGAGGTATAAGGAGTTAAAAATTTGGTGAAAAAAATTAGGGTGAAAATTTTATTACATAAGTTATTTTTTTGAGTGAAAAAAATTTATATTAAGGTATTTTTTGGAGTGTAAATTGTGTTCAGTAGAAAAAGAGAAATAAGGAGTGTTGTTTAAATATTTTATAATTATTTTTGTTTCAAGTTAGAGTGAATTTGTTTTTAGCTTTCGTGTATTTGGTTTTGGATGAATTCGGTTGTAGATCTGGTGGATTTGGTTGCATTTTGTTGCTTGAAGAAAGATTTTTGTCATCATGTCAACTTTTTTGCTTAAAATTATTTGAATGAGTCCACAAGACTTGATCGAGGAAATTATCCAAATTGGAAATTCAAGGTATTAACAATATTCTTGGGAAATAATTTGTGTCCCATTGTGAGTGGGGCCGAGTCCAAACCCACTGCTTTTGTTCCCAGCCTAGATTGGGAAAAAGACGAAACAAAAGCAAAAGTATTGCTATGAATTTTGATTAAAGAAAACATCATTCCTTATATTAGGCACTACAAAACTTCCAAAGAAACATGGGATGTTTTCAAAATCTTGTATGAAACATCTAATTCCAAACAAATTTTTTTTCTTGAAGACCAAGCTTTTGTCAATTAAAATGGAGGCCAGTGAAAGTATAATCAATTGCATTTTCCATGTAAAATAGCTAGGTGATAAGTTATGAGATATTGGTTAAAAGGTGTCCAATACTAACTTAGTTGCCATCACATTAAATGGATTACTACAAGATTATCAAATTTTTGTTTCAAGTCTTTGAGCTAGAGAGAAGCCTCCTATTTTTGATGAATTGACAAGTATTCTTCTACAAGAGGAACATATGATGAAGAACTTCAATTTCGCCTCAAAAAAGTCATACTTGGCATTGGTAGCCAAGGGTAAGCAACCATACAAAGAAAAGCCATGGGACAAAAGAAAAGGAGGAAAGTTTCAAGCAAAACAAAAAGGTGTGGCACAATCCAAATTTCTAGTTCATGATAAGAGAAATGATGATTGTTATTATTGTGGCAAACCTAGAAATCATGCTAAAGATTGTTATAAAACAAAATATAATGATTGTAAATAGAGAAATAGAACGCATAATTGCAAATTTGTGGAAAAATAGACCTCAATTAATAATGGATTTAAAAATCTCAAATTGTTTGTTTCTAATGATGTATTGTCTGTTGAGACTAATGATGTGAATGCTTGGTTCATTGATTATGGTGTATCACTCCATATGTCTTGAAATAAAGATTGGTTTGATGAATCTCATGAGAACATTGATGGAAGATGTGTTTATCTTGGAGATAACATATCCCTTAAATTTCAAAGTTATGGAATAATAGGTGTGATGTTGCCTAATGGACAAGAGACACATATCCATGATGTGATGTATGTTCCTCGTATCAAAAATAATTTAATTTATGTTTCTACTATTGTTGATCAAGATCTAAAGGTGGAATTTTTAAAGTCACAGTGTGTTGTTAAATAAATCTAGGATCACTACAAGGTTATTGCCACAAGTACAAGAGTTGGAGGCTTGTATAAGCTCGATGTGACTATGCCAGGGCATCAAGCATTGGCATCTACAAAAATGTCAATAGAAGAGTTATGACATCAAAGACATCGACATCTACAACAATGGCAATAGAAGAGTTATGGCATCAAAGATATTGGCATTTAAATCACAATGATTCAATGTTACTTCAAAGAAAAACAATGGTTGAAGGTCTTCCTCTTGTGAAGAATAATCATGTTGAATGTGAAGCATGTGCACTTGGAAAGCAACATCGAAAGGAATTTCCTGTACATGAAGAAAAAAGACAAGAGAAATAGTTGAGCTAATTCATAATGATGTATGTGGAACTATGCAAACTAGATCTATTGGAGGAGCATTATACATTGTTATCTTTGTTGATGATATATCTTGATATACTTGGGTCTATTTCATAATGAAGAAAAGTGATGTTTTTTATTACTATAAGGAATTCAAAAACATGGTGGAAAAACAAACTGGGAAATAAATCAAAATTCTCAGATCTGACCAGGGGGGAGAATACAAATAAAGAGAATTAAATCAATATTGTAAAATTAATGGGATTCTACAACAATTTACAACGCCTCATACTCCTCAACAAAATGGAGTTGCTGAGAGGAAAAACAGAATGCTTGCGGAATGTGTATGAAGCATGCTTCAAGGTATAAATATCTCTAATGGTTTTTGGGTTGAAGCTATTAATATTGTTGTTTATTTGAAAAATAGGAGTCCAACCAAAAGTTTAGATATGAAAACACCTTTTGAAACATTTTATGGATATAAACCAAAAGTGAAGCATTTAATATTTTTTGGATGCAAGGCATTTGATCATATTCCAAAAGATGAAAGAAGACAACTTCAAGTGAAATCAATTGAGTGCACATTCATTGGTTATTGTGATTATCATGAGGCATACAGGTTGTTTGATCATAGTTCACATAGATTCCTTCAAGTAGGGATGCATTGTTTTATGAAAATGCATATGAAGGTGATAAAATGAATAACACAGGTGTGTGGCATGATATTTATGTCAATAGAAGTGAGTTTTGAATGGGAATAGGAACAAGTAGAAGAATATGTATAGGTTCAAGAGTAGGAAGCATCTAGTAGTCATGACACTCCAAGAAGAGGACAAGAGACTCCACAAAGTAGAAAGAAGGATGAAAGTAGTAAAACTCCAATGAGGACATCATGTCAAATTCATCCACCTATAAGGTATAAAGATTATGCATTGATGTCTCATGTAATGAATGTTGTATAACCTTCAAGTTATGAAGAGGCTAAAGAATATAATGCATGGAGAGATGCAATGGATGAGGAATACAAATCTAAAATGAAGGACACATGGGAATTAATAGAATTTCCCAAAGATAAAGTTCTCGTAGTATACAAATGGTTGTTCAAACCAAATTTTAATGTTGATGGCATTATTGATAAGTATAAAGCCAGATTGGTTGAAAAAGGATATTCACAAAACGAAGGCATTGATTATGAACATGCTTTTGCACCTGTAGCTAAACTTAATTCAATTAGAATCATGCTTGCATTAGCTACAAAAAAAAGGAAAATGCATCAATTAGATGTCAAATCTTCTTTCTTGAATGGTGAATTAAAAGAAAATTTTTTTCCCGATTTAGCCTAAAGTGTTTGTAAAACAGGAACATGAGCACCTTGTTTGCAAGTTAAAGAAAGCTTTGTATGGTTTGAAAAAAGGGCCAAGATCTTGGTATGTGAAAATTCATTCTTTCTTTTATGAAAAAGGTTTTGTTAAAAAAAAAATTCATCCTACCGTGTACATCAAGAAAGATGAAGATGGGAATATTGCCTTCATAACTTTATACGTTGATGATCTTATCATAACATGTAATGCACTCAGGTGGATTGAAGAAATTAAAATTCAGTTGTCACATGTATTTGAAATGAAGGATATCAGTGAATTACATTATTATTTGGGTCTTGATGTTTGGAGAGAATCTAGTAAGACAATCATCACAAAGAAATTATACAAAGTTAATCCTTGAAAGATTCCATATGTTTGTATGCAAACTAGTGTCTACTCATTTGGAACAAAATACCAAGTTATACAATGATGATGGATCTAAATAAGTGAATGGAACTTTGTATCATCAATTTGGGGGAAGTTTGAACTACCTCACCACTACCATGCTAGATATAATGTATTTTGTCCGCATCCTTAGTCAATTTATGGCTAAGCCTCATGAAATCCATTGGAAAGCAGCACAAAAATTCCATAGGTATTTGAAGGGAACACTTTGTTTTGGTATTTTGTATACTGATGAATCTGATGTTGAGCTGATAGTTTTTTCTAATTCAAATTGTGCTGGAAACCCTGATAATAGAATATCAACCTCTGGATGTGCATTCAATTTAGGATCGGAGATTGTATCCTGGAGTAGCAAGAAACAACCAATTGTTTCTTTGTCATCCACAAAAGAGGAATACAAAGCTTTGACCAATGCCACTTGTGAAACTATTTGGTTAAGGAGGATTCTTAAAGATGTTGGAGAAAAACAAAGAGGACCAACAAACACAAAATGTGACAACCAGAGTTCCATGAATCTAGAAAATAATCCAATTTATCATGGCAGAACTAAAAATTTAGAAGTCCAACACCATTTTGTAAGGGAAAAGATACAATCAAATGAGATTCATTAAGTCTATTGTAATACAAGTGAGAATTTAGCTAACATCCTTACCAAGCCTCTTGGAAAGATGAACTTTCAAATATGTGGACAATAGCTAGGGATTGTTGAAAATCCATTTCTCCATTAGGTGGGGATATTGGAATAATGTTGAAATGGTGAGTCTAGATAGAGTTGATGAGTTGTGTTTTCACAGTTAGTGTTTGAGTTTATCTGTCATGAGTTGTGTCTTTGTAGTTTGTGTTGAGTTGATGATCTAAATTATTTGGATCTAGATTGTCCTAGAGGTTGTCTATGTGTGCCTATATAATGTACTCGTTGTCCAAGCAGTTTGACCAATGATAACTGGTTTCATTCTTATGAATCTCTCTAATTCTCTAATATAGGTGTCCACCAACGTAGGAGCGAACCACCTATAACGCGGTTCTATCGTACCCCAATAGTCGTGTGGGTGGATTAAATGCCACGTGTAGCATAGTAAGATTAGTGATGCATGTCAAGTGGTTGTCTAGGTAAACAACTTGCTATGCCAAGTTTGCACCACATGAGCTTCAATAAACATTCTTTCTTGGAGAAGGCGGAACTAATGAACGAGATACAATGCCACATTTCCATTTCCAATTGCTTTGATCAGAGGGTTAATGTCACCTTTGGTCTTACATCTACAACATTGGCACAACTATTTCCCCTTGTTTAATAATTTAATTCACTGGTGTGGAAAGATGGTGATCCATTTGAGTTGACGAGAGGTGGATCTGCCCAATTGATCACCGTAAGATTGGTTTTGTATCAAAGGAGAATTCAATTTGAATTGTGACATCTCTACATGTAGTGAAGCAATGGGTAGTTGTTTGAGGAACACTGTCGCACTTGGGAGCTTGCAACTAGTAAAATATGATGGGAATCGTCAGGAGAACGGCAGCAAAAAGGATGGGCTTCCAGTAAACTGAAAAGAAAAAACCAACCTTCCATCTATTTCAGCAAGAAGTACTGGTTCGTCGGCACGACCAAGGCTGCTTCATTGCTCATGAATTCATGAAAATAGTGTGTTTAGATGTGCTCAATGGAGTAACCATTGGTGTTGGAGTCATGGGAGAAGATAGATTCCATCCTTCACTTTTACATTGTGGCCAGCCATAATGTAAAGGAAACACCCACTATAAAGGACAGGAAAAATTGCATAACATAAATGTTTTGAGTTTAGTGTACAAAATCTAATACATAAGATATATTGTTCCAATGCATTAATAAAAGTATAATTCTATAAATATTGGTTAATTGAGAATATTATATGTGATTGTACGAAAGCATTGAATTTTGATATTACAACTCTGTACAAGTTGGTAGTTGTGTAGCAGTAACTTATCTACCAATAATTTATCTAACGTGTTGGGGGTTAGGGGTAGTTAATGTGATCTCTATCCAAAAAATATAAACTATTGGAAAAAATATTTTTAAAGTCTTGTTGAAAAAATTCAATGCTTATGGCTGTGACATTTAGTATGTCAAAAATCTTATAATTTTATTTTTTCAATTAAACAAAATTATAACATTTAACAAAATTTCAGATAAGTTTTTCTTAAGTTTTAACAACAACCAAAAAGAACAATTACCATGTTAGTACATGTATTTTATTGCTAGACAATTTACACATCTATATCGACATATCAATTCCCTTAAAGTTGTTTGTCAAGATTCCAACCGATGCGTGATGAAATGGAGGTCCTTTAAAAAAAGTAGAACCGTCCTTTTGTTTGAACATTGAAATAATCGTTGTTGAGCAGTAATGTTTGAGTGGGTACTCATCGTCGGGTCCCCACTCAGGACAGACGAGAGTCGTGTCGAAATAGGTCTGTATGTGCGATGTCATTACAGTCTGCAGGGTTTATTCACGATTTCCTGAGTTCAGATTGTACATTAAAGTCGTCAGCATCTTCGTCTAGTTGTCTTCTTCATTTTTCCAATTTACTGATATGTAAATGGGCGTTGCCTAACTATTTGAAGTTTTGGGATTCTTTTCAGATATTCAATGATATAACTGTGTATGAAATCGTGATATCTATTTTAAGCTATGTAAATCGATTCACGGTGGGATACCATGCCATTGAAATCGAAAACGGATGCATAGTGGGCTACCATTCCATTGAAATCGACCATATAGATATCTGAGTTCAGTGGGATAATTGATTTAACATCATAATAAAAACTGATACAGATTATACCATTCAAGTTTATAATTTTAACAAATATTAAAATTCCCCTCAAATATGCCAAACAAAAAAACTCCAAATCTAGAAATAGTTACACTACCTATGTAACTGTAAAGGTAAACTCACAGGCAAAGCTCTGATTTATATGATTAATGAGATGCCAGATACGTAATGCCTGCCCTACCTGCACGTGAAGCAGCAGGAAACAGACCTCTGGTGTCCGCTAATGTCATATTCATTCATGGCATCATCATGTGTTTGGAAATATCATCAGATTCTGTTTCTGATTCACATCCTTCCTTTTCCTCTTGTCCACTTTGAGGTTACAATGTCTACAATCAATCAGAGGCAAGAGACCACAGCCATTGGAATTCCAATCAATCAGAGGCAGCAGACCACAGCCATTGGAATTCCTGTCAAATACGAACCATAGCACCATATCCCGAGAGAGAAAAAAAGTGTACAAAGGACCGCTCACTGCGACGCTACAATTACAAGTCGGACCTATTTCAAGCTCTTACCAAAGTATTTACAGTATATATTCACACTCCAATCAGATCCTATCCTCCTAAATCCCTAACCTTCTTCTAGAGTAATTGATAACGTATATATCCCCACCATTACATAACCCCAGTGAAGATATCACTCAACGATGTTTGGGAAGTTTATTTCCGTTTAGCTGGAAGTGTCAGAAGATAAATACCTGGTCGATCTCTGCATAAAATGGCCAATGGAACTCTGCTAATTTCTGGTAACTTTCCACTCCAGTCCATTAGGTCTTCTATTCTGAATTTGCAATTCAGGTCATGTAACATGCTGAAGGGGAGTACTGGTCATCATCCATAATCTCACCTGGATTCAATAGTGGTGATGCATTCGGGACAGAGAGCAAAACCCATGGGGAAGAAGAGCTCCGTTTCACGGGAAAGTAAGGAACTGTGTCGATCCTCTGATGATGAACTCCCTGTAATGAGATTGTTTCGGAAGTTCGTAACAAGAGCAGGAGTATTAGTGGAATGTACCCACCGTGGCTGCAAGCCCGTATTTGTGGAGGAGGATTCAAAGTGTCAGGTGCCTAGCCAGTGGCCTTCTTGCGAGAATATAATGAGCGATATTCTGCAAAAAGAGTACACTGTGTTCGGATGGGAAGTAGGAAGAGGAGGCCTCGCAGAAAGGGGTATTGAGGTGAAGGGTATCGAGCGGATCACGGAGCAAATTCGAGAAAAGGAGGTAGTTGATGTTGTGGGGATGTATGCTTCCTTTCTGTGGGCGACAGAAGAAAGCCGTGATTAGCAGGCGCATGAAACTTCAAATTATATTACATGTGTGCATTAAACATCATAGATCTATATATATCCCTCGCGCCTACTTTGTTTTCCTGTATCAGCAATTCACTGTGTACTTCTTTCCACGCTGGTAGTAACTGAATGGTGGTATCTGTATATTTTTCCGTTGATGGGGATAGTTTTGTTTTTGATAACACAAGTCAACTTCTTGAATAAGATTTTTACAATAAAATTTTCATGCTTGGGATATTTGTGCAAACTTTTTGCTTGAGATTTTTATATTGAACTTGTCATGATTCGGATATTTGTGCCAAACTTTTTAATATGTTCTATCGAATTTTTATATTGAACCTTTCATGATTTGGATATTTGTGCCAAACTTTCTGAGCATGTACTACGGGATTTTTTTATTGAAAATTTCATGAAATGGATATTTTTGGAGAACTCTTTGAATATCTTATTTCACACACAAAATGATCTTGGATATTTCTCAAAAACTTTCTGAATATATGTACGACTTTTGGAATGGTGCAATTTGGACATGTCTCAAAGTTAATTCCTATTCTGCTATTTCATTGACATTCTACTAATCTTAATAATAGTGAAAATTTTGAAGGGTTATTATTAATTATTAAAAAAGTGGTTTTATATATATATTGAAATTTATAATTAAATAATGCCGGATTTTTTTTACTTGTATAATTTATTTTATCATATGATATATTTTTTGATTAATCAATTTAATTAATAGAATAGAAAGAGGTATAAATATTTGATATATTTTAATTAACTAATTTAATTAACAGAGTAGAAAGAGTAGTATAGTTATTTTTGGTATTAGATATTAATTTTTAATCAGTATTATTATTAAAATATTTTTAGTATGTGAATGTTGGAATATGATTTTTAGAAATTTTATTTAATTATCAATAGTTATTAGATTGATGATAGCAATTTAATTTTCATGAAATATTCTAAAATATTTATAATAGTAAAGACAAATCAAAGATTGAAATTTATCTTCAAAATAGTTTAGTCTTTTTTACTTCTTAATTACATTTATTAATTAAAAAATATTATGTGAACAACTGTCCAATACGAAAAAAATATAATGTTATGCTTTTTTAATTGGGCTTATAAGTATTGATAAGCCTTGTTATTTTATACACAATACGTATTGTAAATAATTTCCAATTTATAAATTAAAAAAATATCGGCTAACTAAAAAAACAGCTTAATAATTAAGAAATCTTGTTGCATAAGTTTAATTATTATATATATTTATAATATATATATATATATATATATATTTCATTTATCCGATAAATTCCTTTTTATAATTAATGGATAATAATAAAATCCAATAAATTTTATATAATATATATTTAATTTATGCCCTTAGTTTATATATACTAATATATAATATATATATATATATATAATATATATATATATATATATATATATTTATTTTCATGAATGAAAATAAATGTTCGACTGATTATTAAAAATTAAATTTTTTTAATTTCTCAAATTAATTTTTGAAGTGTAAATTTTTTTATTAATGGTTTTTTGGAAAAATAAAGATGAATATATATTTAATTAACTTTTAAAGATATAAATTTCAAAATATTAAGGTTTAATTTTAATGAAGATATATGAATTTAAAACAAGTGAAAGTTAATTTTAAATAAATATGCTTTATTTAAAACCAATGAAAGTTAATTTTACATAAATATGCTTATTTTTGTTTATTAAATTTCCATGGACAAATATTTTTAAGTTGAAATTTGGGGAAAAAATTATAATTCTCACTTTTGATATATATGGAGATAAGATATATAAGTTGGTTTTTAACTACATATCTATATCATCACTTCATATATTATTATCACTAAAACTAAATACAATAAACTATGTATATATTTTATTAAGATTCCGTGGCTATACACATTTAAAGCTAGCTAATTAATAATAAACTATGTATATATTTTATTTAAGTCCGTGGCTATACACATTTTAAAGCTAATTAATAGGTCCGTTTGGAAGAAAAAAATCAACTAATAAGTTTATAGTAGTATATAGAGTTATTAAAATAATAATAATAATATTTATTAATAAATGGTTGGATTTATAAATATAAAATATTTTATATATTTTAAAAATCAAAAAGTATAGCTTAGTTTATATAAACTTAATTATGTGTAATTTTGTTCAATTAAAAAGAGAAAAAAAAAAAGCATAATTATTTTGGAGATAATTTCTCCTATCTTTTAATTTGGTGTATACTATTTATAAATATTTTAAAATATTTTTATGAAAGTTAATATCTCTATTATTTAATTTATATAAATTATTGATTTAAATTAAAATTTTGAAAAAAACTATTTTAAAAATAAGCAAAACTATTAATTAATAAACAATTACCATACTTTTAAATAACTAGAAATAATAAAACCACTACTCTTCAAATTCTTGGTGTTGATGCTTCTCACTTCTCCCCAATTCTTTGAAGAAATGAAAGAGTTTGTCAACCGATATTTGGCCATCATTATTAAGATCATACATCTTTAAAGCACTGTCCTAGTTTCCCATAACATGGGAGAAGCAATTTAAGGGAGACAAAATATAGAAGAAATGAACATCTATAAAGTGAGCCACACTAAACCTGAAGAGTGCCTGTATAGGACACTTCTCTCATTCACCAAATCATTCGTACATAAATAAGATTGGATATATGTTGAGGAATTGAACATATTCCTTAAGAATATGATCCAATATAACTAATCACAACATAACACTAATAATAGAAAGATTTAGAGAATTCTTAATGGAGAAAGAGATCAAAGAATAACATGAATAATATTGGACTTTTTTTGAGGAATTGAACAAATTCCTTAAGAATATGATCTAATATAACTTATCACAACATATCACTAATGATAGAAAGATCTCAAGAATTCTACATTTCTCCATTATTCCAAGTTCCCCTCTTAGTGGAGAAATGGATCAAACCATAACATGAATAACATACCCATGCTGGTCTCAGGTGTATAAAAAAAGTTGATAGCTCAATTTTCATTTTTTCCTTCTTGCTAAAGGGTCCATGCTTGTTCTTTTATTGCTGAAGTTTCATCTTCAACATTCTTGCCATAAGATAGTAGTGGAGTTTCTCCTTCATTTTGTGTTTTATGCGCCAAATGTGGAACATTTGAACTCTCATCTTTCTTGACCTTGATTGAAGGCTAACATTCTTTGTATTCAATGCCGTAGGTCCTTGGAACTTATACTTTTCCTTTACGTTTCCAATTTCTTCTTCGTGGCTGACAATATATGCACGCAAAAACAAATAATGATTCTTTTCATCTTGCACTTTTAAAAGAGCTTACCTTTCTTCATCCTTCTTGTTGACATAGTTGGTTGTTTCTCGTCTTCAACCTCTTCAATCAATTTTGATGATGCAAACATGTTTTCCTACATTTGATTTGCATATGGAGGTAGGCATTTCTTCTCACCGAACGACAAATCATTAATAATATGTTTTAATGCATCAAATGAATCTATTCTTCATGAGATACAAAATTATCATCCAATTTGACTTCATGCATCTATGCATCAGAGAAAATTTCTTCATAGAAATATTCAGATTCTACATCAATGGTTATTTCTTCATCATCATGTTGTTAGATGAGTTAGCATTTACAGTTATAAACTAACCAAGAAAGAAGGAATATAACGAACATGACACTGAATACAATCACAAAAGTAATAACACAGGATTTACGTGGTAAAACCTTGATAAGGTGTCAAGGAAACATCCACGGGGGAAGGGATTGGAATCTCTATTCAATCAAAATGATTCTCCATGCAATAGTTCGGGAATTCATTTGTTTTATACGAGTGATTCTCCTCAGTTACATAACTGATGTTTCAGTATA
Organism: Pinus taeda; assembly: GCA_000404065.3. Taxonomy (NCBI): domain Eukaryota; kingdom Viridiplantae; phylum Streptophyta; class Pinopsida; order Pinales; family Pinaceae; genus Pinus; species Pinus taeda. The sequence goes on along the minus strand of APFE030027567.1, from coordinate 3,481 downwards.
AAACTAACTTGTTAATAACTAATACATTTTACCCAAATTTACATAATTAGCTGTCAAACTTCCAATAAACTCCACATTAACAATAATTTTCCTAATTCCTTGCCCATGCCCATTCATCATCTTTTCTACAAGCCAAGAGAAGCTAAACACGATCGCAACTTTTCTATTGTAACTGGCTTTGTGAATATGTCTACACAATTCTCTCGCATATGGACCTTTTGAAGAGCTACTTTTCCGCCATCGATCACATGTCTCAGAAAATGATATCGTACATCAATGTGCTTGGTTTTGCTGTGATAAGCAGGAATTGTAGCCAAGTGAATAACACTTTGACTATCACAAAGTACATTCACTTTCTCCTGCATCCTTCCAATCTCATCAAGCAGACCCTTTAACCAGATTGCTTCTTTACTAGGATCTGAAGCAGTTATATATTCTGCTTCGGTATTGGACAATGCAACTATCTCTTGAAGCTTTGACATCCAACTAATTGCTCCACCTGCAAGAGTAAAGACATAACCTGTACTAGATCTTCTTTTGTCCAAATCACCTGCATAATCAGCATCTACATATCTGTACACTGATCCTTCACTACCACTAAAGATGATGCAATGCTCACTTGTGCGTCTTAGATATCGAAGCACCATTTCACTGCTCGCCAATGTTCTTCACCTGGATTTGCAATGAAACTTCTAACAACTCCAACTGCATGTGAAATGTCAGGTCTTGTAGATAGCATCACATACATTAAGTTTCTTACAACATTTGCATATGGTATATGAGACATACACTGCTTTTCTTCATCAGTTCTAGGACTCAAAACTGAAGAAAGCTTAAAACGGGAAGCTAATGGAACATTAACAGGTTTCACATTGTTCATACAGAACTTTTCAAGTATTTTCTCCACATACTTTTGTTGTGATAACCAAAGCTTACCATTTTTCATGTCTCTGTGTATCTCCATGCCCAAGATATGTTTTGCTACTCCAAGATCCTTCATATCAAACTTCCTAGAGAGCTGAGCCTTTAACTTGTTGATCTCTTCCATGCTTTTGCTTGCAATAAGCATATTGTCAACATACAAAGCTAAGATAATGAATATGCCATTGAAACTTTTTAAGTACACATAATGATCATACTTACCTCTTATAACATTCTGGCTCACCATGAAAGAGTCAAACTTATTGTACCATTGTGTGGGAGACTTCCTCGGACCATACAATGATTTCCTGAGCTTGCAAACTAATCTTATGTTGTGACCTTGTACAAAAACTTCTGGTTGCTCCATATATAACTCTTCATTCAAATCACAATGTAGAAAATTTGTTTTAACATCTAACTATTCTAACTCAAGGTTAAGTAATGCAGTTAATGCCAACATAGTACAAATAGAAACATGTTTTGCAACTGGTGGAAAAATCTCATGAAAGTCGATACCTTCAACCTGAGAACATCCTTTTTCTACCATTCTCACCTTATACCTTTCGATACTTCCATAAACTTTCCATTTCAGTTTTAAGACCCACTTGCATCCAACAACACTTCTCCCTTCAAAAAGTTCTACAAGATCCTAGGTATTCTTCTTGGTTAAGGAATCCATTTATTCTTTCATAGCCGTTTTCCATTTTTCTCGATCTGTATCATCTACTACTTCCTGATAACAAGAAGGTTCCCCATCTTCAGTAATCAAAGCAATAGATGAAGCAAAATCTTCATAACTTTTGGCAGTTTTTCTTTCCCTTGTATACCTTCTTAGAGTGACTGGTTGCTGAACTGGTTCAAAAACTTGAACTGGTTCAGAAACTTCAGTAGCTTCCTTTGTATCTTCAACACCTTTTTCTCCATAAGTCTCTCCTTCCTTTTGACTATCACCGAAAGTTCTCGCCTCCAATTGAACTTGTTGATTTGGCGATACCTGTTCCTGTCCAATTCTTTCAACATTTGATTTTAAAAGGGAAGATTCATCAAATGTAATATACCTAGGGGGATAATATGGGGTACAAAGCGAGGTACCCAATGTAATAATAATGGGAATGGCAATATTAATAATAAGGTGGTTAACTCATATCATGTAAGGGACCACAAGTAGTTAGCAATAATGTGATAAGCCCATGGTATTAGATAGATGGTATTAAGGGAACCATGGTAATGACCCATGGTATTGTATGTATGATGCCTATATAGAGGCTAGAGACTCCACATTGAGAGATGTCAAGGAATATTGTATGAACATGCATATGGCTTGTGGAGTGTACTCCTTCCTTAAGGAGTGAATGTATGGTGTTTCCCTACCTTAAGGGTCTGATCAATAAACACGCATTCCTATCTATATTCAGATCTTGTTATTCTTGGTGATTATTTACCGTTATTGGGTATATTGGTATCTTCTCATATATTTGGATTAGATCTATAACATCAAATGTTACATCTCTACTAATGACTATCTTCCACAATGTAGGATCCAACAACATGTACTCTTTCACTACATAGTCGTACCCAACAAACACATAACATTTCGATTTTGGATCTAATTTTGAACGCTAATTTTTAGGAATAAGATAATAAGCATCACAACTAAATATTCTTAAATTTGAATAATCATAAGAGTAACCTGTCCAAACTTCTTCAGGAATATTACAATTAATTGCCACTGAAGGATCTATTAACTAAATAACAAGCAATGGATATTGCTTCTTCCCATAACTCCTTTTGCAAGTTGGCATTGCTGATCATGCTTCTGGCTCTTTCCATAAGAGTCCGATTCATACATTCAGCAACACCATTTTGCTGAGGAGTATAAACAACAGTTTTGTGTCTAATAATTCCTTCATCTTTACAGTATTGTTCAAACTCTATTGAAGTGAATTCACCACCATAGTCAGTTCGTAAACATTTAATTGATTTTCCTGTTATTTTCTCTATCATTTCTTTAAGTTGTTTAAAGAAATTGAATACATCAGCTTTCTTTTTTAGCATAAAGACCCAAACTTTATGGGAGAAATCATCAACAAATGTTAGAAAATATAGAGGACCTCCATATAATACAACAAGAGATAGTCCCCAAATATCAGAATGAATATAGTCTAAAATATCTTTTATGATTTCCTGTTTTAAATCTCTGTTTACACTGTTTTCCATACACATAATATTTACAGAAATATAATTTCAAAGATTTCAGATTGGGAAGAGATTTATGTTTCCTCAGTATCTGAAGACCTTTCTCGCTTATGTGACCCAATCGCTGATGCCATAAATGAATACTTGCTTCTTCTTTTTCTGATGCAATCGTTGCTTCATTGGTTTGAGTACTTCCTTTGAGTCTGTAAAGATTTCTGACCTTTTCTGCCTTCATAACAACTAGGGTGTCTTTAAAGACTTTCAACACGCCATTCTAACTAATAAACTTATAACCATCCGAAACCAACACTCCCAAAGACATCAAATTTTTCTCCAAATCAGGTACATGTCTAACACTAGTTAA
>APFE030027560.1:34356-60051 GCA_000404065.3 Pinus taeda | reverse complement strand
GAGCATGAAGTGTAAGATATAGCAGTGATTATGCCCTTAAAGTGGGGCAATTCATCACCCAACAATGGTTGGGGCATTCATCGGTTCCTTGATGATGCAAGGGGCATGTTACCCATCACCTGTGGGTGACACCCATAGGAGAAAATTTTCTCCTACATTGTCTTCAACAGACAACTAGCAGCACCTTGTAGCCACCAGATAGATCGACGTGCCACTATCTCTACCACCTGAGCCAACCATTATGCACCCTTACCCATTTTTCATGATCGTATGTTTGAAGGTGGGCCTTCCAACCCTGATGGTATGGCTTTCATTATGTAATTGGGTATTTTATTTACTTATCATGGACACTTCTGGGCATGGATTAGTGGGGGAATTCGATGAAAAGAATGAGCTTGGCCTATACTCTTGCCCCCTTGTCCAACTTGGTGGTTAACCTTGTATCCTAGTCCCATGAGATCTCCTCTATTGGCTACTAGATTTAAGAGTGGAATTACATGGTAAACCCTGATTTTGGTTGTGTGGTCCTGCTTCCAGACATCACATACATCACTCCCCTTCGTTCATTATAACCCCTTTTCACATATTTCCCATCTAGGTACACATTTGTCCTTTGGGTCCACAAGGAGTTAGCCTCCCCCTCCCTTTGTCCACACTTTGGGTCGAGCATGGAAAGTTGCTCCAGAGGTTGATGCAGCTAAAAATAAAGTTAAAGGCGTATGTTTTCCACTTACAACAGGATATGTGCCATAAAATGCAAAAGATGGTCGGGACAAAAATTTAGCACATGGGCAAAAGCCAAACATGAGCTCTACCCCTTATCATGGCCATCACCCTGGTTCCTGGGTCCCCTATGTGAACCCCCTACATCATTAAGGAACCCATGAATGTCCCAACCCCTAGTGGGCGATGAATTGCCCAACCTTAAGGGGGTATTCACTGCTATATCATTCACATCATGCTCTCAATCCCTAGAGCCCCGACCAGTTATGAAAAAGAAAAATCACTAAGAGGAAAAAGGCATATGAAGAAGGGTGGAAAAACAAAGGTCGAGGTAACTCACATAGCACGATTACTCCCTCCCACATCTATACACCCAAGTGTGGGCTTCCCTCATCATAGCTACCCTTATACCATGGCATGTGGCTTGGCACCTTCCCCGATGCCTCACTCCATTCCATCATTATATCACATGACACCTTCTATATGACGGGTGTGCCATGGACCTGTCACTCCCTTAGAGGTTGAAATCACTTAATAGGGTCCTTAATTAACCTCCTACTTGAACTTGGAGACACTTGTACACTCTAAATCCCATTATGAAAGGGCATGCCACTATGAAGTGCCCACTTGGTTTCGTGACTTGTAAGCTTTTGCTTGATTACACTAATGATTTGTAGCACTGGAAGGTGAGGGGACACATTGGATCTTATGCAAGATTGCAAGTGGGTCTTCATCTTGGGGTTTGGTCTCCCTATACAAGGTCCAAGCCCTCCAGAGGTCATATTGGCATTTGTAGCGTGTGCATTGAGAGCCATTAGCCTCCACTATAGCAGAAAGAAGATAGCCATGCCATGGGATCCTTCAACACGATTCATTTCTCACTCATGTCCCACTTATTTGATGATGATGATGCACCTGGACCACCTTAACCGGTCAACTACACTCTTGCACCACACACTTGGTAGTTGATCCAGGGCCAGATGGGGTTATATCTCACCATGGGAGACAAAGGGAGTGCTTGCATCATTGTCCAACCCTTGTAGATGGGATACATACTTGTTTGATTCAATGGGAGACACATGAGGATGATTTTGTGCCCTCACAACCACTTAGGGGCACCACAAGTCATTTGCTTGGAGATCAAGGGGACACCCCCTTCATCACTGTTATTGGAGCCCTCCTACTCATTTTGGCACATGGGGGACTTCATTGGCCTTCCAACGACCCTTTTAGCCATCTTTCTCTCATTTCGGCCCTCTTGAGAGGCTAATTATTCTTTTATGAAGCTATTTGGTGGGCTTGTCACCAAAAGTATTGTTATTTCACGCATTATTTTATTATAGAGGCATCATTAGGCTAAATTAGGCTATTCGAACCCCTTAGAGGATTGTATAAATATAAGAGAGGTGTTCTCTCTCATTCATCATCACTTGGATTTGGGATACATTTTCTTGAAGATTTCATACCTGCAATTTGTGTAATGATTTGGATAATTAAATGCATTTTGATGTGTGGAATATTTTCGTTATCTCTCTTGGAGCTTCTATTTTGCAAATGTGATGGATGGATATACTCTCTTGCCATGTATGTGCTCTTTTCATGCAAATTTCTTGATAATTTATATCTAATGTATGGAACACTATGCCTTGATTGTGCCCTAAAAATTAATGTGAATGTGTGAAACAATTGTAATCTTGGCTCGTTGCATATGTTATTCATCTTGGCAAGAAGAAGGAATTTTCCTAGGGGTAGGTTGTGCACCTTTTACTTTGAAACTCCATCAAATCTTTCATGTTGAAGTATAGAAGTCTAAAGTTGTCGTGTAGTTGCATCCATTAGTAGTGAAGATGCTTCTCTAGGCCTGCTTGAAGAGTGAAGTTCCCAAATCTTAATCATTTTGACTCCAATCTTCCCAATAGCCAGGCACTGGTCCTAGATTGTTGGTGATCACATTAACTTAACGAAATGTCATCCGTTCACGTTTTTTCTTCGTCCCCTAAGGATAAGGAGATTTTCTAAGGCTTGGTGCGAAAGTTTAGGGAGAAGGAATTTTAGGATTCCGTCCATACAAGTTTGTTCATGTATGTCTCCTCTAGGCTGTGAAAAATTCTAAATAGAAATCCAACTGTAGTGGTTAACATTATTTTTTCTACTTATTAACTCAGAAATATGTTATTCACAGTGTTTCTACAACAAATATCGAAATAAATTCTACTGCAGCCTTCACAATTAAAAAATTGTGGAAAGTGAATGCAAAGAAAAATACTAGCACAAGTATAATCACGATGATACAGTTATTTTTGGACAATTTTCCCTGGAAAAACCCAATGTGGGAAAAACAGTGCAACAAATGAGGGTTTCTTTATTATTCTTCAACAAAATCTCATGTACAAGATACAACTAGCAGAATAGAAGAGGATTCTCTATGAGAAATTTTACAAACACTTCTTGATGAGTTTCTGATCCAGGAGGGGACCTTCTGCATCGTCTGCATCTCATTGCGTCAACCCCTGTGTGAGAACTATGCAGTCCCAACGTCACATTACTTTTGCGTTGTCCCTCCTCTCTATCACAACCTCTGCGCTCTCCTCCCTCTGCTCTGTGTCTTCTGTTCCTGACCTCCCAACTAATGCTGATACCCTCTCTCTCCCCTTCTCACTTGCAACTCTCCCTCTGATTCGATTTTCTCTTGCTGAACTTCGACCAGTGAGAAAATCAATCTTACTCGGGTAGCTGAGTATCTCCCTCTGGTGTATCTTCCAAATGCCCTTCGATGTCCTTCTTAAAATCTTCCAGTTGAGAACCAACGGCCTAGATTAGATTCTAATCAATGGCTCAAATCATTTGCACTCGATCTTCGTCTTCTTCTAGAAGTTACACCGACAGTTTAGATTAATACACATAAATTATTTTAATTTCCTAAGTTTAGACTTAGGGACCCATTAAAAATAATTAATTATTTTAATAAAACTGTTCCAGGTGGAATTTCCCAAAATGATTTCTGGGTATTGTGGAATACATATGTCTAAGCCTCCCTCCAAAATTTGAGACTTAGAGCACATCTGATGCAACCATAAATCAACACTCCCTCTTAGCGAGGAATGTACTCTAGCAATGCGACCTGCCAAAGCATCACCCTATTTTGTAACATCTCCCTCCGTGTTGCTGATGTCGGGCATCACTTCCCACCAACTACTATGCAAATGTTGCATCTGTAATGTTGTTGAACCCTGTCGCTGCCAACACTGTGTCTGTACTGCAACTCCCTTTCATTCCCTCCCATTGTAACTAAGAAATTACCTATTTCTACTACTGAAACAGATTCTCGACCATATCCATTTGCTCTCTGAACTGAATGAACTTAGCTCTTCCTAAAGCCTTTGTGAGTACATCTGCTACCTGATCTCTTGCAGGGACATACTGCAGTTGTACTTCCCCACGTTGAACACAGTCTCTGATAAAGTGACATCTGATATCAATGTGTTTCGACTGATCAAGAAATACTGGATTCTCAGATAGTTTGATACAACTTTGATTATCGCAGTAAACCTTGGTCTCTTCCATCATTTTTTTTAACAAACTCACAAGTAGTTTTCTAAGCCATATAGCTTCGCACGTAGTTGTGCTTGCTATTATATCATTGTTATATCATTCACATCAAGCTCTCAATCCCTAAAGCCCCGATCAGTTATGAAAAAGAAAAATCACTCAAAGGCAAAAGGCATATGAACAAGGGTAGAAAAACAAAGGTTGGGGTAACTCACATACCATGATTGCTCCCTCCTACATCTATACACCCAAGTGTGGGCTTCCCTCATCATAGCTACCCTTGTACCATGGCATGTGGCTTGGAGCCTTCCTAGATGCCTAACTTCGTTCCATCATTATATCACATGAAACCTGCTATATGACAGATGTACCATGGACCTGTCACTCCCTTAGAGGTTGAAATCAATTAATAGGGTCCTTGATTAACCTCCTTCTTGAACTTGGAGACACTTGTACACTCTAAATCCCATTATGAAAGGGCATGATGCCACTATGAAGTGCCCACTTGATTCCGTGACTTGTAAGCTCATTTGCTTGATTACACTAATGATTTGTAGTACTGGAAGGTGAAGAGACGCATTGGGTCTTATGCAAGATTGCAAGTGGGTCTTCATCTTGGGGTTTGGTCTCCCTATACAAGGTCCAAGCCCTTCAGAGGGTCATATTGGCATTTGTAGGGTGTGCATTGAGAGCCATGGGCCTCCACTATAGCAGAAAGAAGATAGCCATACCATGGGATCCTTTAGCACCATTCATTTCTTGCTCATGTCCCACTTCTTTGATGATGATGATGCACCTGGACTACCTTAACTAGTCAACTACACTCTTGCACCACACACTTGGTAGTTGATCCAAGGCCTAGATGGGGTTGTGTCTCACCATAGGAGACAAAGGGAGGGCTTGCATCATTATCCAACCCTTGCAGATGGGATACATACCTGTTCGATTCAATGGGAGACTCATGAGGATGATTTTGTGCCCTCACAGCCACTTAGGGGCACCACAAGTCATTTGCTTGGAGATCATGGGGACACCCCCTTCATCACTGTTATTGGAGCTCTCCTACTCATTTTGGCACATGAGGGACTTCATTGGCCTTCCAACGATCCTTTTAGCCATCTTTCTCTAATTTCGGGCCTCTTGAGAGGCTAATTATTCTTTTATGAAGTTATTTGGTGGGCTTGTCACCAAAAGTATTGTTACTTCACACATTATTTTATTATAGGGGCATCATTAGGCTATTCGAATCCCTTAGAGGATTGTATAAATATAAGAGAGGTGTTCTCTCTCATTCATCATCACTTAGATTTGGCATATATCTTTTTGAAGATTTCATACCTGCAATTTGTGTAATGATTTGGATAATTAAATGCATTTTGATTTGTGGAATATTTTTGTTATCTCCCTTGGAGCTTCTATTTTGCAAATGTGATGGATGGATATACTCTCTTGTCATGTAAGTGCTCTTTTCATGCAAATTTCTTGATAATTTATGTCTAATGTATGGAACACTATGCCTTGATTGTGCCCTAAAAATTAATGTGAATGTGTGAAACAATTGTAATCTTGGCTCATTGCATATGTTATTCATCTTGGCAAGGAGTTTTCCTAGGGGTAGGTTATGCACCTTTTACCTTGAAACTCCATCAAATCTTGCATGTTGAAGTATAAAAGTCTAAAGTTGTCATATAGTTGCATCCATTAGTAGTGAAGATGTTTAGGCCTCCTTGAAGAGCGAAGTTCCCAAATCGTAATCATTTTGACTGCAATCTTCCCAATAGCCAGACACTGGTCCTAGATCATTGGTGATCACATTAGCTTAACGAAATATCATTCTTTCACCTCTTTTCTTTGTCCACTAGGGATAAGGAGATTTTCTAAAGCTTGGTCCAAAATTTTAGGGAAAAGGAATTTTAAGATTTTGTCCATACATGTTTGTTCATTTATGTCTCCTCTAGGCTATGAAAATTTCTAAATAGATATCCAACTGCAGTGATTAATATTATTTTTCTACTTATTAACTCATACATACATTATTCACAGTGCTTCTACAACAAATATCGAAATAAATTCTACTGCAGCCTTCACAATTAAAATACTGTGGAAAGTGAATGCAAAGAAAAATACTAGCACAAGTATAACCATGATGATAGTTATTTTTGGACAATTGCCCCCAGAAAAACCCAATGTGGGAAAACTGGTGCAGCAGATGAGGGTTTCTTTATTATTCTTCAGCAAAAGATCTCATGTGCAAGATACAACTAGCAAAATGGAAGAGGATTCTCTGTGAGAAATTTTACAAACACTTCTTGACAAGTTTTTGATCCAGGAGAGGACCTTCTGCCCCATCTGTGTCTCACCGCGTCAACCCTTGCGTGAGAACTACACAATCCCAACGTCACATTGCCTCTGCGTCACATCCTCTGCGTTGTCCTCCCTCTGCTCTGTGTCTTCTGTTCCTGACCTCCTGACTGATGCTGATACCCTTTCTCTCTCCTTTTCACTTGCAACTCTCCCTCGTATTCGATTTTCTCTTGCCGAACTTCGACCAGTGAGAAAATCGATCTTACTCGGGTCACTGAGTATCTGCCTCTATTGTATTTTCCAAATGCCCTTCGATGTCCTTATAATCTTCCAGTTGAGAACCAACGGTCCAGATTAGATTCTAATCAATGGCTCAGATCATTTGGACTCGATCTTCATCTTCTTCTAGAAGTTACACCCACATTTTAGATTAATACCTATTAATTATTTAATTTCCTAAGTTTAGACTTAGAGATCCATTAAAAAAATTAATTATTTTAATAAAACTATCTGCGGGTGGAATTTCCCGAAACGATTTCTAGGTATTGTGGAATACATATGTTTAAGCGTCACTCCAATATATGAGACTTAGAGCACATTCGATGCTACCAGAAATCAACATAGGTATCCTCTAGTTTTGAATGAATTCCGACAGTGGAATTTCAAATAAATTGATGCCCTAGCTATCACACCCAGAGGAAACCCTTGAAGCTGCTTTGACTTGGGGATTTCTTGAAGGTTTGCAGTTTGTAGTTCATCATTCAAAACCTTTTCACTTAGCTATAGGTGATCATTGGATGAGCATTTACCATGATATATCTCTCAACCCTTGGTCTTTTATAGTATTTCTCTCAAGGGGACTTTCATGGAAAGTCATCGTAGATTCTCCCAAAGCTCACACTTCAATTGAATATTTCCATTGAATGAGCCATCCTTACCTCACTTTTAACACTAGTATAAACACAACAATCACAAATGAGGGATTTTGGAAGTTTTGATCTTAGACATTCATCATTTTTTTTAATATTCCTACTCCCGAGGTCATCCTTCCCTCAAGCCTTTTTTGGAGAGCTCTTCTTTTGCTTCTAAAACAAGCAGCCCATTATGTAATCCTCTCCTTTGAATGGCCTTTGGAAATCACATTGCGCATCGTTATTTACCTCATCATTCTTGTGATTTCCACCATAGTAGGATGACTCCCATCGGTAAAAGTCTGTAAAGAGCAGGGGACATCGACTGAGGTGACAGTGGGTCTTTGTCCCGTTGTCGCCACTTGATCTAGTAGTGGTCCCTTTGAAACCCCTCCTAGGACCCCTACTAAATTGAGCAATACCAGGGCACACATATGGGCCCTAGGAAGCAGGGTGATGGCCGTAATGATAAGGGGTAGAGCTCATGTTTGGCTTTTGCCCACGTGCTAAATTTTATTGGCTCGGCCATCTTTTGCATTTTGTGGTACATTTCCTGTTGTATGTGGCCATATTATGCTTTTATCTTTCTCTTTAGCTGCATCAACCTCTGAGGCATCGTTTTAGGCCCGACCTAAGATGTGGATAAGGGGACGGGGAGGCTAACACCTTGTGGACCCAATGGACAAATGTGGACCCAGCCGGGGCAAATGTGGAAAGGGCTTGTAATGAGCAGAGGAGAGTGAAATATATGGTATTGAGGTGTAGGACCACACAACCAAAATCATGTTTTCCCACGTAGTGCCAATCCTAAAGCTAGTAGCCAAAGAAGAGATCCCACGGGACTAGGGTACAGGATTAACCCCCCAGTTGAGGTAAGGGAACAAGAGTACAATCAAAGCCCTTTCTTTCATCCAAATCCCCCTAGTAATCCATGCTCGGGTGTGCCCAAGAAAAGCAAGCATAAACACCCAATTACATAATGAAAAATCATACCTTTATGATTGGATGGCCCACCTTCAAACATACGATTATAATAGATGGGCGAGGGTACACAATGGTTGGCTCAGGTGGCGGAGAATGGTAGCACATCAAGCTATCAGGTGGCTGCAATGGGTTGTTGGCTGTCGACTGAAGACAAATCTAGGAGAAAAAATCTCCTATAGGGGTCACCCAATAGTGGTAGGTACATTAGAGAAATTTTGAGGTCTAAAATGGGCCCCCTAAGGAATAATATAAAATAATAGTGGAAATAATAAAATAAGATTAGATTACATCATCAAATTTGTATGGAAAAAAGAAAAAGCTACTTTTTCAACTTGTATTTTCAACTTATCTTCCTACGATTTTACTCAAATCTCAAGTGAGAGCACTCATTGGATGCAAAATTTAATTCCTCATCCAAGAAGTACCCATGTTGCATACATTCAATAGACCCTACTACATGAAAAATGAGAAATACATGAAAAACGTAATTGCAATCAGGGTCCATCGAAATTATGCAACATGGGTACTCCTTGGATGAGGAATTAAATTTTTCATCTAACAAGCATTCCTACTCGAAATTTGAGTGAAATCGTAGGGAGATAGGTTGAAAATACAAGTTGAAAAAATATTTTTATTTTTATTTTTTTATCTTCTAATCTTTTTATTTTTTTAATTCCAAAAATAGTGAATCACCCCCATGGTTGACATCATCATCTTGAATCCTATTGGTTCTTATAAAATTTATTTTGGTTGTACATTTTTGTTTTGAGGCCCATTTTAGACCTCAAAATTTCTCTAATGACACAGCCCTCCCTCAAGTCAAGTTGACCCCAGTGAAGAGACACACCCATTCGCAAAGACAACACTATATAAAGAACATTCGACCTCCTCCACAAGGTACCATTCGACCTCACATAAGACAAGACAATTTTTAGGCATCCAAGCAAAGGATAAGAAGGACGAAGAAGGATGAGTTCATCTATAGCATCTATCTATCTCTCTTGACTTCACACATGTGAATTCTGGATAGTTTTTGGGCAGCAGTTTATAGGCAGCATATTTTGGGCAGGTCGAGTTTTTGGGCATATTTTGGGAGGCAGAAATTTAGCCTAGGCAGATCAGAGAGGGCTGAAGATTGAAAGAAGTTTGACTTGACTTGACTTGACTAGAGCGCTGCTTGACCAAGTTTGACCATTATCTTGTTGATCTGTTTGACCTCATAGTTGACTAGCTACATTAGATGTATCTCTTGTTGAACTGAAGAATTTCTCTAAGGAAAAGGTGGTTGGGTTTTTCCCCAAATGGTTTGTCCCAGGGTAAATCTTGTGTTCTCTTTGTGCATTGTGATCTCTACCGTCATTATGCTTTTATGGCTAAATTTCTGAAGTGTACTTGCTTAATTATAAATTGGAATTGTTAAAAAAAGATCTACATCATTAGAAGTAATTATCAATACTTCAGAAATTTGTGCTTATATCTATTGCACTTGAAAACTCAACAACCTTTTGCTAGGTAACCTTGAATGCACTGGTGCTCTTTATTAAAATATTAGTGTTGAAATTAATTGTTTCTTCCAGTTGACAACCTTCCTATCAGTCCATATTTCGTTAGGTTTCTCAACTGTACGGTTCCAAAAACTTGTTACCAACTGATTGATTGTTAAGATATATTGTGTAGAGTACAGGTCACTATCCAGAGGATATTATCAGTTTTAGCATTGGTGCTTTCATGGAGGTTGACAGATAGACTGGAACCTCATCTGATTTGGATTGCTCATCACTTTGCCGACTTTTTTTGCTACAAGGATGATTCTCCTAATGGAGTTTGTCTGTACTAAATGGTCTAGTGTTTTCCCATTTGGGTTCCCCATTTAGGTTTTTGATTTTGATCTTTCATTGTTTCTTGTCTTCGTAGATGTTCAAGGCACTCCGTTGTTATTTTTGCTTCTACTTAAGGGTCCCATTGACCTCCTTTGGTCACTTGTGGGTATTAATATAACTTCATTTCATTTCAGTCCAAACCAGCCTGTGAAGGCATATAAAGTTTTATAGTATTTTGAATCCATCCTACATGTTATTTCATTTGACTGCAAGTAACATTTCTTCTGATAATTGTCTTTTTCAAATTCTAGTTATAACAAATTCAAATTCTAGTTATAAATTTTGTTAAGACCTTCAGAAAGCTCTCACCTTTTCAGAAATATTTCCCCTCAGATGGCATTTTGCATCTGTTAATATAGCTGGTTAAGATTGGGATTTCCGTAAACATGCTCGTATTTGTGTGAAACTGTATAGCTCAAGCAGTACACACTTGTTCCCTATGCTAATAATGGTATTTTTTAATCGCCATTATCAAAGAGAGGTCTTTAATCGACACCTAACAGTTGTCGGGAATCTTCATGATTAGATCCCTCTAGATTTGTTTATGATGTAGCGGTGAGAAACGATGCATACCAAATAGCTTATTGAAGATAACCAAATGATCTCTTTTAACATTTAAATAATGATAATAAAATGAAATATTTTAATTTTACTATATTCCTAGCCAGCAATCTTGCAGATTCACTGTTCAAAACCTAAAGGGATTTACATAATGTTTATGGTAAGTATAAATCTAACAGTCCACTAATACGTTCAACACTATACCTTATAGGACAGTGTGACAGATATTGGGGTGATTTTTAGCCTCATTTTAAACCAAGGCTACTTGCAGGCACGAGCGAAAGCAAGAAAGAAGTGAGAGCGGGAGCGGGAGTGGCAATTTTTAGAAGCTTCTGGGTTGGGTGGGTTTTTTATATAGTACATATTTTGATGTATATATGTTAACAAAAACATGTAGAATGATAAATTAGTTATAAAAAGCATAAAAATATGGATTTAATCATATAACATCAATTATAGGCCACAAGTTATAACAGCTCGATTCTCATCATATTGGGTGTGGAGCCTGATTATCTTCTTAATTCAAAGGTTTTGTTTTGCCCATGTTTGGATCCGAGTGAATCCTCAGTTTGTATGAAGGAATTGTATTGCAGTTAGATATTATTCTATATCTATTCTTATATTTTGCTACCACTTGATCACAAATTTTGACTTGTAGAGTCTTATTTTCATCACATGGCATAATCTTGTATCGAATGCTTTCTTGCACAAGCATATGAACTAGTGTAGATTGTTTTACACAAGCATATGAAATAGTGTAGATTGTTTTACAATGGGTGCATGTGAAATTTGTGGTTCCAACCCTTTTCCTTTTCATTAGCTTTATTGCATATTTTTACAAAAGTTTTCCTTTTCGTTAGCTTTGTTACATATTTTTACAAAGTGTTCGAAAAATAGAGCAAATTTCTTTTTGCGGAGAAAAGAAAAGAAATCTACTAGAAAAGAAGAGAAATCTACTAGGGAGCAATTTTTTTTTTTGCAGGACCATGCTTCGGGATCGGATGCGAGGGGGGTGCGCTTCCCCGCAATCCTGTTTTAAACATCCAAAAATTGACAAAAAGTGTCACGCTATTTTGGCTAATCTTCACTAGTGGCCATTTCCCAACACAATTTGTTACTTGAGGCTATTAATGAGTTATCCTGTAGGTAGTAGTGAGTAGTTACACCATTATTACGCTTCATTGTAATTTAGGGTAAGGTCGTCTAAGGCTGGTTCCTTAAGCCTAACAGTAGGATAAATACACCACATTTCTCATTTATACAATCATCTGTGTTTAACCGTTCTTTGTCTCAAGGCACTTACATCAATTCGCTCTACTTATGCTCTTAAAGTCTAGTTGTGGCATCACTACTTTCAGCTTGTTTGCGGATTACAGTTTGTTGGAGAAAGATCCTCCAACTCATGATTTCTAACAAAAGGAAACGTCTTACAGATATGTGTTTTATTTTGTGCAGGTTCAGTTTCTCAACAATGTTCTCTTCTCAGAGTGAGTAGTAACTTTCCCTGTTCATTCTTTTCTCACAGGCTCCTCTATTGTATTTACTGCAAAATGCTTAAACTATGTTCGATATTTGTTTCCAGGCTTCCAACCTGTAGGACACGTTTTTGTTCCTTGATATTATTGGATACAGTATATAGTGTGTATGTCTGTTTAGTGTGATAAGATGCTCCAATTATATGAAACTATGCTTCTGTCTAATCTGATGCGCAAAACCTGGGGTTTAACACAGGAGAAAACACTATAAGCACCCTTGGACGAGCTGTGCTTATTGTATGGCTGTTTGTGGTTTTGATCATCAATTCAAGCTACACAGCAAGCCTGACCTCAATCCTCACTGTACAACAGTTATCACCAACAATTAAAGGAATAGATAGTTTGATAGCAAGCGAAGCTCCTATAGGATATCAGACGGGATCCTTTGCAAGAAACTATTTAATAGAGGAGCTAGGTGTAGCGCCATCGAGACTTATCCCCATCGTTTCCACAGAAAAATATGCTGAAGCATTGTCCCTGGGACCAAGCAATGGAGGCGTGGCAGCAATTGTAGATGAGCTTCCTTATGCCCAATACTTTCTATCAACTAAATGTGGATTTGCAATTGTTGGTCAGCAATTTACTAGAAGTGGATGGGGTTTTGTAAGCAAACTCTCCTTTACTAGATGCACCTATTTTTAGCTGAGATTTCTCATAAACTGTTAATTCTTGTCCTCTTTTATATGGGCTGCCTTTTTTCTAGTTGCATGTTCAAGTACTATTGTTTTGAAATCTTATACTTTTTCCTGTTAACAGGCTTTCCCAAAGGGTTCGCAGCTGGCAATTGACATTTCAACAGCAATTCTGACTCTGTCAGAGAATGGTGAGCTTCAGAGGATCCATGATAAATGGTTAAGTGAAACGGGTTGCACCTCAGACGCCAATCAACTCCAATCCAATCAGCTAGGCCTGACAAGCTTCTGGGGTCTTTTCCTGATTAGCGGAATTGCATCCTTCATTGCCATACTTATATTTATGTGTCGTAGGATTTGTGAATTCATTCGTCATCGTCGGAATTCTGACAATGAAGGCGGTGACGTCTCTGCATCCCGTTCCGTTGCTATTAGGGGTGTAAGAGTTATACGATCATTTGCTAGTTATATTGACGAGAAGGAAATTGATGCAAGAGAAAAGAAGAAGCTAAAGAGGAAACGGATGGAGAAACAAGGTAGTGTAGGATATGGCCCGAGTCCAGTTTCTGGCTCTAGCCCTGCAAGTCATCTCAGTCCAGGGTTCTCTGCTGGTTCATTCACTTGACCATCATAAACAGAATTGTAGCACGACATCTTTGACCTAGAATAATTCAGCTGTTCGTCCAAAGAAACTCTAGTAAATTCTGTAAAAACAAATTTGATAATTTACAAGAGGGATATCCCGCTACACTAATACTGATATTTACTTGCAATTAGGGATTTTCCAATTCTTTACATCGAATTCTGTTCAATGCATGGAAATGGTCACCTCAGCTTCAGTTAGCAAAATCATAGTTCCCCAAAAGATTGGACCTTGGGAATACCTTGACGCACTAGAAATGTTGCTTCCTGGAATTCAGATCCAGTCATGTACACTTACTACTTTAAATTGCATTTCAGTTCTCCACAAATGGAGCTATAATAAGTTTTCCACAAATAGGCTGTATATGGAGCTTTAAATTCTCATCCATTTTCAGCTATCGATGAAAACGAAAATTAAAATTACAGTGTCAATTCTTGATTCCATAAATTACAATGAATGTCATTTCTTGATTCCATTCTCAATGCAGTCTGTGTAGTTAAGCCTTTACCAGGAACTATATAAAGAAACCTCAAAGAGCCTCTTTGCCTTCATGTGCTTCTTTAAAATGTTCAATTAAATTCTGAAATCAAGTTGTTAATCGCAAAATGGTTATGTTCTCCCATTGTAATTTGTTAGGTGAATTTGTCATTTTTTTTTTTATGTATCATACATCTTAAAAAGCCAATTGTTATGTAGAATCATACAGGTTAAAATGGCAACAGTGACCGCCAGCATTTTTTTTTCTTCTGAAAAAAAATGGCAACAGTGACCACCAGCATTTTTTTCTTCTGAGGAAAAAATTGGCAACAGTGACAGGGTAATTCAACATAGGCAGATAACAATTTCTTCACCTTAAAGGCAATGATAACGGAAATATATTTTATATTTCCAAGGAATAGAACCACTGATATCTTCCGTGATGTGCCAAGGAAATTTCACATTAGGATTTCCATGATAGTTGAAGTGGTGAGCTTTTATAGCTTGTCGTAATAAGAACATGACTTAGTCTTTGTCATACCGTTGAAATTGCTTTTTATTGAGATACAAAGTTGAGCTTTTCTGTGTTCATATATATATATCGAGTTGTTTTTAGTAAGATTTTTTTGGATTGTTTTTTAGGTTTTTCTGTCTAATTTCTTTAAAATATAGAAGAATTTATTGAAATTTTAAATTTGATGGGTAACTCTACACAATAAAGAGTTTTTCAAGGTGTTGAATCCATATACAGTCAAAAAACTAGTTTAAATAATACAAATCAAGATTTCACCTCAAAATTTTCTACAAGATGCTGGCACCGGAAAGTCCAAAAACTCCAATAAAGACCACTCCTATATATATAACTATAACCGTAGTATATATCAAATGAATTTTTTCGAAGGCATTCTTTTTGGTTAATTTTATTTAAAATTTAGGAGAGATTTTTAAAAATTTGGGTTTAAGTTAGTTAATATATAAAATTGGAGTAGTCTAATTTATAGAAGAAATAGTATTTTTTTTCACCTGAATTCACTAAAATTTGGTAATATAATTTCAAAATTTTTTGTTGTTTAAAATATATTTTTGAATGTATAAATGGATTAATCACGCTGAAAAACTCAGATTAAACAATTTAAACTTGAATTTTTAAAAATCTCCGGATTTTGATTAAGATTAACAAGAAAAAATGTCGTGAGGCCCAGGTATTTTCAGTTTATTGAATCTATTTATACATTCAAAAATGTATTTTAAATAACAAAAACTCACATGTTTTCTTGAAATCATTTTACCAGATTCCAATAAAAAAATTATAAAAATTCACATTCTTTCTTGAAATCATTTTACCAGATTCCAATAAAAAAATTTATATGTATATCTCCCCGACCTATAATATTATAGTTAAAATATATAATTATATTTTTTTTAATTATAGCTTTTAAAAATATTTTAAAATTTGATAATCATAAGTTAAATCCATTATTTAGCGTAACTTCTCTTTTTCAAGTGACATGTGAAATTATGAAAACCCTAACAGTACATTTTTATATGCTCCGGATATTGAAATTGACATTGAGTAGGAAAGGAAATGGTAAAAATTTCGAAGGGAATGGCTTTTATGATAGAGATGTGGCCAAGAGACGTCGTTGATATTGAGGAGAAAATTTAAGTATTTTTTCCGTTATTGAGGATAAAATTTAAATTATTTTTTTAACAATATTGGAGAAATTTTTTTTTTTAACAAAATAGATTTTTTTTTTTTTTTTCAAAATTCATAAAAGTATCAGGGTTTGATTTTGATTTTACTTGAAATTTCAAGTTATAAAATTTTATTTAGGATGTAGTGTTTTGATAAAGTAAAAGTTTCATTTTAAATCATTTCAGGTTTATAGTTTCAATAATTTTGATTAGTGATTTTTATTTTATTCTTTTATAAAGTGTAAAAGTTTAGGTGGTCAAATGTAATTTTAGATGAACATATGATAGTGTGAAGGTTGTCAAGTGTATTTATTTTGTTTAGTTAAGAAAAGTAGGTATTTTCTCTCTTTTGGTTGGTGGCTAATTAGGGTGTGCAAAGTCTTAAGAGCTTGAGGGTGGTGCTAAATATTTCAAACATTTTATATTGTGAATTGGGTTTAGTTCTTTTTGTTGAGAGGAAAAATTGTTATTCTTTTCACGTTTAAGTTCCACATTATGACATGTTTGTTTTTACGAGCTAATTAGGCTAGCAAGATAACAATTAACTCATTCTTACTTAAGTGCTTAAAGATAAGACAAGATGTTACTTGTAATATACACACATAGTTTAAAGGTTATCTCACTGTCGTGTAGCTAGACATAAACATTGTTCATTAATGTCATTAGTGACATTTAGCAGGAAATTTCTAGATGATTTCTAATGAAATTTTTCATAAAAATATATATTATTTCCCTTTTTTCTAAATTACATTATTTATTTAAGGAACTTATTTGTAAATTTGATTTCTTTACCTTCAATTATTTTTGTGTTTATATAGATATATTTTATTTTTTATTTAAAGATTTATTTAGTATTATTAATAATTTTAAATATGATATTAAGATATATTTTATTTTATATTTATATTTATATTTAAAGATTTATTTATTATTAATAATTTTAAATATCATATTAACTCAAATTCATAAAATATAATGCAGTTTCATAATTTAAAAAATAATAATATATTAAAATTCATTATATTATATTTTATGAATACATAGAAAAAAAGACAATATAATTTTGGTAATTTTTTCTCCTTTAAATTTAAGGTTTGCAATGACTTCAACTTTTTTAGATAATTATAAATAATATACTAATTATAAATAATATACAATTATCAGGTTTGCAAACAACTTCAACTTTTTTTTAGATAATATAAATAATATACAATTATCACATGGAAACACATTTCCTTTGTATCATTTACCCAATTTAAAACTCATTATAACTAAATTAAAATAAAAATAACACACTTAGTAATCAATATATTTATGTTTAATTATTATTAAAGTTCAACTCACCATTTCTCAAAACATGCACCAACAAAAACATCACAAGCAGGGAATATTGTATCAACCTTGCTCAATGTTACCGAATTGATTATATGAGCTCTTCTCAATGTTACCAAATTGATTGGTTATCACATGGAAACACATTTCCTTTGTATCATTTACCCAATTTAAAACTCATTATAACTAAATTAAAATAAAAATAACACACTTAATAATCAATATATTTATGTTTAATTATTACTAAAGTTCAACTCACCATTTCTCAAAACATGCACAACAAAAACAAAAACATCACAAGCAGGGAATATTGTATCAACCTTGCTCAATGTTACCGAATTGATTATATGAGCTCTTCTCAATGTTACCGAATTGATTATATGAGCTCTTCTCAATGTTACCAAATTGATTGGTTATATTGTATCAACCTTTTCAACTAAGTACGTAGCAGAACCATGAGGAGACTTGTAATTAAGTTATAGGTATATATTTTTTCTTATTAATACAAAATTAAGTTTTATAATAATATTCATAATATTCATAATTACAAAATTATTTTAAAAATGTTTTACTATTTCAATTTAATTTATTTATAATCCATAAATTTTAACATTTTATTTTCAAAACGATTTCGCCTCTATAACAATATTTTTATGCAATAGGATCAATATAAAATTATTTTTTATATATAAGATCAATATAAAAGTTGATTTGCTGCTGATTCCATTTAACATAGCAAGTATAAAAGTGACTTTGCTACTCAACAGATAAATTTATTCTCGAAAAATATGTTAAAATTTGCTATAAATATAGACAATTTTTTGCATAGTAGTATTATTCTATTTTTCCTTGTTACAATAACTTCTTCTGTCAATTTACATAAAATGCAGTACTAAGCAACAAAATTCACCTAAAAATAGGTCTGAAAGATTAATAGTGCCTAATATATTTAATATATTGATACTTGTTAATGGGCAAAGTTGTTGTAAGTGTGATATGCATGTTAACTAAATTACACTTAGGAATCTTGTGCTTGTACATATAATTCTATTATTTATTTAGCTACATAAGTTGCTATATTTAGGGTATTATAATTGCATTAAATGATATGAAGTCATATAAGTCAATTTCTAGGAATGCATAGAAAATATGGTATTAAAAAATTATAAATAGGAAAAAAACTCAAATAAATAGTATATCTTAATATTATGTGTATTAATAATAATAATATAATCTAATTATTTTAGAAATATAACAGAGATTATTAATGTGACATATAATGTAGTCATGATGAACTAAAAAACTAGTTTCTTATTATTATTCTTATTAATAATATAAGAGACTAAGTTTAAAGATTTATTACTTAACTAAGACCATTATGATTGTGCATATAATTTTTTATCCAACCATAAAACATTTTTCTTCAAGTTCACCCCCACATTGAGATATTTAGGGGTCAATCCATTACACTTGGTACACCAAAAAAGAAGACTGAAACCAAAATACTACATGTGTCTAAACACTTTTAATTTATCTTATTAAGGTAACTCCATACGAACATGAATCCAATTAAAATAATTCAATCTACAACATAAAACAATCCCAACTCCTTGTTAAACCAATGCATACCCTTATGAGCCTACAAAATCCAAGAGGATATAAAGTACTAAGGCTATAGAGAATACAATTCTTTTCCGGAGAATTCATTACAGTAGGTATACAAAAAAGGAAGACCAAAATCAAAATACTATATATATTATTTATTTTTTATTCCATGATCCAATCACTCCAAACTCATCATCCAAGGGGCTATAATTGTTACCAATATAGATAATAAAATTATTTTCTCAAGAAGATACTAAGATATCAAGATCACATTGGTGGCCATGTGATTTAATATAGTTAATAGGAGGAGATCCCAAAGAATCAAATAAAAGGATGACATATCCCATTTAGGTTAATTTGGTCGGTTGGGCATGTCATGTATCCTCTCTTCTTCTAAATATTTAGATAGAGGATGATTTAATCACTTGTCACTATAACAGTCAATGACCTAGCAAGCTCAACTAGGCTTGAATATTTGCTAAAAAGGAATTAAAAATGGCCTAATGGAGGAATCTACCTTAAAAAATAGTATGTTTGAACATATTAACGCACTAGGATTTTTTGGGGAATCTCACTAAATCACCCCCCCACCCCCCCCTCCACATGGGATTAAAAAAGAAAAAAGAGGAATATTCATCCATGATATTAGTATATTAATCATTATGTAACAAATGGTGCATGGGGTTTATCTCAGAGCATAAGTCTAGAAATCCCTCTTATTCCCAACTAACTTAGACCAATTCTCTCAAATTCATATATATATTATATTATATATATATAAGAGAGAGAGAGAGAGAGAGAGAGAGAGAGAGAGATTCCCAAATATGTTGGAGAATTTCCAGATGTAAGTCGCCCACACAAAAGGACTTGCACCTTTAGAAACATGCACAAAGGATTGAAAGGCTAGGCACATAGCATATAGAAGATAGTTCCTTGGCTTCCACATACTCAAACTTATGTGGTCCCACATTCTTGGGCTTCCACATATTTTGGTCCTCTATGGATTCCTTTTCTATTGAATTCATCCTTGAACTAGTACTTAGACAAAACTAGGCCACAAAAACTCATTGACCACTCTTATAAATTATCCCTAAGTTGGATTTGACAACCTTGAACCAACATTAGTACTCAAAAGAAAGACTTCGAGTAGTAATAGCCACCCAAAATTTTTTGAGTGCAATATGTTACATATGCATTTGTTGGTATTTGCCTATTAGAGATTCCATCTCCACATGTTCTTTTATTCATTGTTTTAACCCCACATATATTGTGGTAAATTCAACTCAAGATGTCTTGACCATTGGTATTATCAACCATTGTTGAGTCATTGAGGAAAGCCACTTAGAACTATTACTATTGACCATGCATATTGATAATGATTGACTCAAATCCTAGTATTTCGTGTGATGATGTCCCCCATATCTTGGTAATAAATTTCAAACATAGTATCTACGCCAACCTATCTTTTCATATTTGAGCTAAAGCTTCATTATTTCATACTTAATAATTACAAACTTAACCTAAGGATCCCATTGTGGATGTTTAATGCATGGCAGATATACACACTATGAGAATGTAATCAACAACAAAAAATCCCTTATTGAAAGTGTAGGTTATAGTCTCACATGTCTAGAACATTATATGATAACTTGCTCATGAGATACCTTACCCAGTGAAATTTTACTCCTACCACACAAATGTTTCCCATGTACACCACCTTCTTTAAACATTGTCCAACCCTTGTTGATAGAAATTGTGCTAACATAGTGATTTGTTGATTGTTAATGGATGACATATACCCTACCTAATTTATGCCATATTTTAGGCATGGATCCATTTTTCTTCTAAAAACAACCCCATCCTTTGGCACTTGGACTCTTGCAGCTAACACATCATTGGCATCCTCCTCATCTTGCGGTAATCTAGTAACATCATGAATATTGTTTGCATTTATAGGGATTTTTTTTTCTAGTCAAATCCCACTAGATTCATTCTTTGACAACATTAGCTATACACACTTCCTTAACATTAGAGAGGTCCCAAAGAATGAAAATTCCAAGAGGCTAATAATAGTGGATTTAAACGT
This sequence comes from Pinus taeda, assembly GCA_000404065.3. NCBI lineage: Eukaryota > Viridiplantae > Streptophyta > Pinopsida > Pinales > Pinaceae > Pinus > Pinus taeda. Next base: position 39,134 of record APFE030027560.1, on the reverse strand, counting down.
TGGGAAGAGCTTGGTCATGATTCCCCCTTAGTTTCAATTATTTTTCCTACATTGGCAAAGTACATTTAAGCCCCTGTAATCATGGATATTTTCTATTATTTTATTCATATACCTACAAAGTGACCAAAAAATTAAAACTTAATTGAAATTGATGAAATTGAAATCAGAGAAATTGATTGGTTGAAATGGAATTGCTAAAAATAAATGTTGAAATTTAGTTCTACTATGGTAAACTAACAACCCCTTCCCATAATTTATGCAAGGCCACCTATAAATTTAGGTGTGTGTCATCCACCTATTTTTTTTAGTTAGCCATCTAACTTCATTGGTTAATTTGAACCCTCATTAGTTATATACACAACTCTATAAGGCCCCTACAAATGTATCCTTAGCTCACTCAAATGTTTCGAAAACATCTCTTTGTTCAGCTACACATTCCTAATATGTATGTCATGCACACCTCTTGATGTATTTTTTCTACCATTTGATGGTAGCCTACCAAAAACTTGTGCTCTTCTAATTGTTGGGTATGTGTTATATTCTTTGCACAACTACCACCATGCATAATTTATATGCACCACACACATAAGGGGGTCACAAGGGGGTTGTCAGCCCCCCTATTTGAAGGGTATGTAGGGGGGCGATATCCCCCTTACACTTGGTTTGACATAGCACCTAAAAAAAATTGGATGGTTTTTTGTGTGTATGTTTGGTGGATTTTAACATGTGGATTTCTCTTTTAGCAGTTTTCAGGCGCAAAGTGGTTTTTTCCATGGTTTTGTAAATAAGTTCAAATGAACTATGCTTGTATTCTAATCCAGGGTTAATGGATTTGGGGTTTATGAATTCTATGACATATACATTTGTATTGTAATATTGTAAAGAAAATATATTGAAAAATCCTGTTGGGTTTCCAAGATAAAATCTTTGTGCTAATATGTGTGTTTTCCATTGAATATTTTATGTTTGATTGAGAATCTATTTGTAGGAACTATTTGTGTAGGGTTAACACCTACACTGATTGTACTCCTCTAATGGTCATTAAAAGGTGGTTGAACTCAACTTTTTCATTAATTTTATCTTTTTACAGTAACAAAAAATTTACCATTAATCACTCATTTTTTAAAAATTCCAATCATTCAAATCTTTTAAAATGGGCTACCACTTCAATGGGAAATGTTATATGGTCGAAATTCACATCAATCAAGTGGACTTATAACTTCTCACAAAAAAAATTACCAAATTTGGGCAATAATTTCAATGGAAAAATTACTCCTATATTAATAGTTATATGAAAGAAGGTGCATTTTACAACTTAATAGGAAGGAGATGTGTGTAAAATGTTGACATCACATTGGTATATGTTGACACCTCTCTCTCTCTCTCTCTCTCTTCTCTCTCTCTCTCTATATATATATATATATATATATATATATATATATACCAATTGGATGTAGCTAAAGCCATTAAGAGAAATTTTGTTATCATCCCCATTCAAACTTAATAAGTATATCCTTATAATGCTTCAAGTTTTCTAAAAATAATTATAAATTAATTATTATTATTATTATGATTATTATTATTTTATTTATTTAAATAATACATATTTTTAAAAATTAATTAAATAATTTTATCATAATTTAATGTATTTAAATATCATAAAATATAATCAATTTTATTAAAAATAAATGTTCAGCCTAAACTCAAAAATATCAGTTAAATAACACAAGGATTTGCAAATTATCGTGGATATTCCACTGGAATAGTGCATCACAACAGATCTGATAAAACACTAAAATCTTCACTGTGAAGGTTAATTTCCTTTAGATATCAGATTCTATAATTACTAATTTATTTGTAAATATATGAAATAACTAAAATGCTAAAAATAGAGAATAAAAAAATGCACACACAAGCACACACCATCCACAAATAAATGCATGATCTACCCTACGAAACATATACAGGAGAAAACCCAACTAGAAGGTGAGGTCACTCTGCTCTCTTTCCTCTATTATGGAAATATGCAAATGCAAAGAAATAGGTACTCTTTCTGGAGTTGTCTGAGACTTGTGGCCTATAATGTTGCTATGGAATCTTATTCCCCTCTATTTTACTCTTTAACTTCCCACTCCTAGTTTCTTTACTAAACTTTGGAACAAATACAGTGGCATAGAATGGCACCCTTCTCCTCCTAGCAACTTAATATTTAACATTTCCTCATAGTCATATAGGGGTCGCTTTTTGACTTCCTCAACCCTCAATTAAACTTACAATTTTGGACCTTCTAGAGAATGCTTGAAAGTACACATGCAGTTAGCCCCATATGCTTGAGTAATGAGAGTCAGTGTGGCATCTTCTTATACCATGGTGGTCAACGCAGTTTGTCAAATTGCGAGAGGTGTAATTTTTTCATGTAATATTTCATTGACACTTTCTTGATATGTTTTTGTATGATTAGTTTTGTGGTGCTAATAACAAATACAAATTTATAAACATGTGCTTGCTTCTTGCTTTTTATGCTAAGGTTTCCTTAGTTGTTGGTGCTTACAAACAGATAAATTTCCTTATGTTAAACAAGACGTTCATGAGAAAAATAGATTCAGAAATAAAGACTGAGCAACAAACATGTACAATGCAGAAACCATCAAAGAGACATTAACGTAGTGTTTTGATGAACAATTTCACCCCTCCTTGGCTACATCTCCTTGGTCCAGCTTCCATGGCTTGGGCATTTGTATTAGCTCAATGTGGAAACATTTTTGTTTACAAATATCTATAGCTCTTGATACCTACACCACTATGTTCAAAATGTCCAAATTAGCCAAAAATGACTATTGGATCTTGGAAAACGGACTCTGGTTGCTTTGGGTATGACCCTCTTCCCTAGTGGCTCTAGGCTTCCTTGAACTTCCCTGTGGAAAATCACCTGTAGAAGTCTTCTATTGATCTGAATTTGAAACTACTTGAAAAAGGTTTGCAAGGTATTAAATTCAGTATTAAACATGTTTAAAACATTCCCATGTCTTGCAGTAAAGAAACAAATGAAGTTTTCAGTTATTCATGATCCATTCAAGCATAGCAGAATTATTTCCTTTTACTGTTTAACACATAAAAATGAATTTGTTCTGCAAAATAAATCAACCACAGATGCAAAAGAAGTTGATGAAGCAGTTCACCCCTCCTGGGCTACGTCTGTTGGGTCCAAGGCCCCCAAATGGGTCAGTCCTCGTTTTTAATTAAATGCTCAAAATGAATTTATAGCTGAATAGAAGTCTCTACAGGTGAAATAGACTATAAAATCGGATTCAGAACACATGAATCCTTCTGGATTGACTGCTGGTTCACCTCCAATGGATACCTGCAACCTGAAACAGTTCTCACAATACTAGGCCCTAGTGGCTCCTAGAACTTCCACGGCTCCAAAACCTGTGCAAATGACCTCTGATGGATGAAAGACCTGTGCCAATAGCTTCAGAACGTCCAAAATACCCAAAAAAAAAAAAAAAAAAAAAAAAAAAAAAAAAAACAATTCGTCCAAAACCGCTTTTCCTAGCCAAAGTTATGGCCATTTAATGAAAACTGCCAATTTCCCCTAAAAGGACTCCAGCTAACTTTAGTGGAGCTCCGCCAATTATGGCGGGACCGCCAAATTTGGCGCTCCGCCAAAAAGTCCGCCAACTGAACTGCAGTTAAACTGACCGAGATTTCCGCATGTGACCACGTGCAGTAGCTTGGCAGTTATCATCGGATTTCGTACTGGCCGTTTGGTTTGGCCCCGGTTTCGGGCGCATGGTCGTATGGAATGGGAGGGCTAGCCCTTAGGGGCTAGCCCCCCATATTTTCCCGCCCGTCACAAGTTTAAACATTAAATATAAAATGTTTTCATTATTTTTCAACGCGCCTGGCCGTGGCCCAACGGTAAAGCTTGGACTTTGGTTAATGGAGGTCGGGGGTTCAAATCACCAACCCCACAAACAAATTTTAAACATATGCCCATTACACCTTGCTTACGTCAGATTGGGGCCACGTGGCAGCCTCCGGGCTTGCCACATGGCAGCCTATGATTGGTCTGTCCCAATAGAATATTACATGGAATATTCCTTTTTTATTTTTATTTTTTTTAAATTCAAAAATTAAGGGTCATTGGGCGATTTTGTTTTTGCCATAACTTTCACATACGACGACCATTTTTTGAACCGTTTGCAGCGCCAGAATCAGGAGGACGAGATCTATCCGTTCATTCAGGTTCGAGCCAATTTTGAGAACTTTCAATTTTGAGCATTTTTCGACACTTGGGACATGAGCCCCTGATCACGCCTCCCCATTGGGAAGCTTTTGGACCCCAAAAGCCTTCAACTACCTGTTAAAGAGGTGAGGGTACAATGCCCTCACTCTGTCCACCTCCATCCACTTTGCCTTGTTCGGTTCGCTGCCTTTGAGACCAACCCGAACATAATCTACATTGCCCCTCCTTGAAGTGTGTGTCCTTCTGTCAAGGATTGTATCTTCTTTCAGCTCATCTAAATATTTTGGCGAGAAATCTTCTATAGATGGCAGCTGAACAACACTTTCATGATCAGCGATCAAAGGAGGCTCATACAAACGTAAGTTCTCCACATTAACAACAGAATACATTTGCATGTAGGAAGGCAAATCTAATTGAAAAGCATTATTTCCAACCTTCTTGAGGATTTTGAATGGACCATAACGAATAGGTTTTAGCTTTTTACCTTCTCCTTGCATCCTTTCCTTACTAATGTACAGCCATACCTCAT
>APFE030027560.1:0-16986 GCA_000404065.3 Pinus taeda | reverse complement strand
CCTTCCTGTTCAGACATTCTGGAAGCTTCTGCTGAGACTCTTGAGGGTGAAATTGAAGGTGGAGGTGATGGCTCTCTGGCCTTCCTTGACTGAGGATTCTCTCGTTCTCTAGTCAACTGTCCTTCCCCTCTTTTAAGTTTCAACCTGGTAAGCATCAATACTTGCAAGACAATTAGAAGATCTTTGCACAAAACAATCAAAAGACAACTACACCAGAGATTGACTGAAAGAGCATTTATCTACTTTGCAATTGTATAACAAGAGCATTTCGAAGGCTTCCTGGCTCGTTTCAGGCTCTGTCTATAGCTTATTTGACTGATTTTGATACAAAGAAACAACAACATAGCTCTGATGCCAACTTGATTTGAATTTGAAACTACTTGAAAAAGGTTTGCAAGGTATTCAATTTAGTATTAAACATGTTTAAAACATTCCCATGTCTTGCAGTAAAGAAACAAATGAAGTTTTCAGCTGTTCATGATCCATTGAAGCATAGCAGAATTATTTCCTTTTACTGTTTAACACATAAAAATGAATTTGTTCTACAAAATAAATCAACCACGGATGCAAAATAAGTTGATGAAGCAGTTCACCCCTCCTGGGCTACGTCTGCTGGGTCCAAGGCCCCCAAATGGGTCAGTCCTCGTTTTTAATTAAATGATAAAAATGAATTTACAGCTGAATAAAAGTCTCTACAGGTGAAATAGACTGTAAAATCGGATGCAGAACACATGAATCCTTCAGGATTGACTGTTGGTTCACCTCCAATGGATACCTGCAACCTGAAACAGTGCTCACAATACTGGGCCCTGGTGGCTCCTAGAACTTCCACGGCTCCAAAACCTGTGCAAATGACCTATGATGGCTGAAATACCTATGCCAATGGCTTCAGAATGTCCAAAATACCTAAAATTAAAAAAAAAAAAAATCGTCCAAAAACGCCTTTCCTAGCCAAAGTTATGGCCATTTAATGAAAACTGCCAGTTTCCCCTAAAAGGACTCCAGCTAACTTTAGTGGAGCTCCGCCAATTATGGCGGGACCACCAAATTTGGCGCTCCGCCAAAAATTCCGCCAACTAAACTGCAGTTAAACTGACCAAGATTTCTGCATGTGACCACATGCAGTAGCTTGGCGGTTATCATCGGATTTCATGCTGGCCATTTGGTTTGGCCCTGGTTCCGGGTGCATGGTCGTATGGAATGGGAGGGTTGGCCCTTAGGGGCTGGCCCCCCATATTTTCCCGCCCGTCACAAGTTTAAACATTAAATATGAAATGTTTTCGTTAGTTTTCAACGCGCCTGGCCTAGCCCAACGGTAAAGCTTGGACTTTGTTTAATGGAGGTCAGGGGTTCGAATCACCAACCCCACAAACAAATTTTAAACATATGCCCATTACACCTTGCTTATGTCAGCTTGGGGCCATGTGGTGCCTCCGGGCTTGACACGTGGCAGCCTCTGATTGGTCTGTCCCAACAGAATATTCCAAGGAATATTCCATGGAATATTCCTTTTAAATTTTTTTTTTTAATTCAAATATTAAGGGTCATTGGGCGATTTTGTTTTTGCCATAACTTTCACATACGGCGACCATTTTTTCAACCGTTTGTGGTGCCAGAATTGGGAGGACGAGCTCTATCTGGTCGTTCAGGTTCAAGCCAATTTTGAGAACTTTCAATTTTGAGCATTTTTCGACACTTGGGACATGAGCCCCTGATCATCTATTGCCTCTGAAACATGTACCAAAGTCTTCATAATGTTGAAATCATCCAAAATTTACTATTCATTTTCCAAAATTGGTCGAAAACTGAGCAAGATATGCTTCATTTAATTTTTCCCTAGGAAACCCCGCTAAATCTAGAGGAGACTCCAATTAACACTGCCAAAACTAGAAGTCCGCCAAATTTGGTGCTCCCTCCAAATTCTTCGCCAACTTAATATTTATATTAATTAATGTTAATTGGTATTAATTAATTGTTAAGCGGGTTTAGGGGCACACTTAATGCTAGCCGCAACCCTCAGTTTTGACATGTGGTCGCATGGGGTGGGGGTTGGCCCGCAGGGTTGGCTCCCTCTGCCCCCATCGTCGGCTCCATATGCGCTTTAAATAAGGTGTTGTGGGTAATTTTTTCAAGTCTCATGGTCGTGGCCCAACAGTGGGCGGTGGTAATGGTGCAGGGGAGGTCACGGGTTCAAACTCGCCTCTGCCTGTCCCATACAAAAGTTTTTCCATTCAAATATTACGCGGACTTGGTATTTAATGCACCATAAAACATTTAAATGCGGACTTTATATATATATAGTTAATAAAAAATATAATATAAATAATAATTATATATATATATATAAATAATATTTAAATACAAATAATTTTAAATTTCACCTTCACATAACCAAACACGCGAATCCGTAAGTGATACTTATCACAGCCCCATTGGGCGAAAACTGAAAAAGATTCCCCTTCCTAACTAGACTACCATGTCATCATTCTGTCCTACTCTGCAATTTTTTTTAGCTGTTTAGAAAATGAACAACATGCCTTTTCTCCTTCATTCAAACTCTATTTTCAGTGAAACAAATTGCTTTGCAATCATCTTGACGAGATAGATGCAGTCGTATAGTTTTTGAGCCAAAATGAGAACTTCTCTTTTTGAGCTAAATATTGAGCACCTGATCATTCCTCCCTACTAGAAGCCTTTTGAATCCCAAAAGATACTATCAATTGTTCAGCATGTGAGGGTACAACTCCCTCACCTTCTCGGTCTACAACCATTTTTCTTGAGAAGGCATTTGTCCCTTGAGTCCCACTCTAAGGTATTTGACATCCCCTCTGTTTGAAGTTCTAGTTCTTTTGTCAAGTATGAGATCTTGTTGAAGTTCATCTGGATATTCTAGCAAGAAATCATATATTGATGGCAACTGAACATGCTCTCCTTGATCACCAATCCAAGGAGGCTCAGAAAATCTCAAATTATCAACATTAACAACAGAGTATATTTGCATATAAGGAGGAAAATCAAGCTTGAATGCATTATTACCAATTTTTCCAGAATTTTAAAAGGACCATAATGGATTGGTTTCAGCTTTTACCTTCCCCTTGAAGTCTCTCTTTGCTAATATATAACCAAACTTCGTCGCCAACTTGAAATTTGTGATCAATCCAGTGTTTTTCATGCCTTTCCTTTTAGTTTCTTTGACTTTTCTCAAGTTGTTCTTGCAATGTATGATGTATCAATTCAATTTTCTCTATGAACTTCCTTGCCTTATTGATGTCACTGTGACCTTCGATAGCAACATATTTCTCAAAGATGAAGTCCAATGGCGATCTTGGCAAGTATCCATAACATGCCTCAAATGGTGATGTATTTGTGGAAGAATGCTTTGCCCTATTGTATGCATGATGTATGTAATGCAATTATTCCCACAACTTGGGATTTATTTTGCAATATCCTCTAAGAAGATGAATAAATGTTCTATTGACCACCTTGGTTTTTCCATCTGTTTGAGGATGAAAGGATGTACTCTTCTTCAACTTTGTGTCCATCATGTCCCATAAATTTGACCAAAATTTCCCAACAAATTGAGAATCTCGATCACTTACAATAAAAGTAGGAAGACCAAAATGAACCCAAATGTTTTGAAAGAAAATATGAGCTGTTTGTTCAGTTGTAATTTGCTTTTTACATGGTGTTAGTATGCACATCTTGTTGAACCTGTCTATAACTACATATAAGTAATCATGATCTTTCCTTGATAATGGAAGACCTCCTATAAAATCCATTGAGATACTCTCCCATGGATGTGAAGGTACCGGAAGTGGAGTATATAAACCAAGTTTCCTATTACTATGCTTACTTGTAGCACATAAAGAACATCCTCTTATGAAACGAGAAACATTATCCAACATGTGTGGCCAATAACAATACCTTTGAATATTCACTATTGTCTTGTCTACACCAAAGTGTCCAACAATCAATGAAGTGTGCGCTTCTCTTATGATATTGTTTCTTTCTCATTGTGGAATACGCAACTTGCCCAAGTAATACAACAAACTATTATGTACATGATAATCCAACTCTTCTATTTGGTTTCCTTGACTCAAGCTTGCATATACTTCTTGAAAGTCACTATCATTTGCATATTTTTCTATGTAACTTTCATGCAAAACAGAATTATGCTTGATTATAACAGATGAATTTACAATAGGCCTTGAAAGCATATTAGCTACCTTATTGTAGATTCCATTTTTATACCTAATAACCAAATGAAATTGTTGTAGAAAACCCATCCATCTGAAATGTCGTGACTGTTGCAACTTTGACTGTGACTGTAAATCTTGCAATGGTTGATGGTCGGTATGGATGATGGTCTCCTTCCCCATCAAATGGTGCTTCCATTACTTAAAACTTTGTACCAATGCATAAAGTTCTTTGTTGTATGTGGGATAGTTAGTTACAACTCCATTAAAATTTTCAGAATGAAATGAAATGGGCTTACCATGCTGCAATAGAATTGCTCCCATGGCATAATCGCTTGCATCTGTTTGAATCTGGAATGGCTATCTAAGATATGGAAGTTCTAATATTGGTGTTGAACTTATATTTTGCTTCAAAGCATCAAATTCTTTCTGTTGTACATCTCCCCAATGTAAGACTTTCTTGACACTTGTCAATGCATGTAATGGAGTTGTAATGGAAGAAAAATTAGCAATAAACTTTCTCAAGTATTGTGTTGCCCCCAAAAAGCTTCTTACCTCTATAACTATATTGGGCTTGGGCCAATTTAGAATGACCTCAACCTTAGAGGGGTCTATCTTCAGTTCAGCTCCTCCAACAATGTGTCCCAAATACACCAAAGAAGTCTTACCAAATTCACACTTCGACGTCTTTAAAAACAACTATTCTTTTCTCAAGACATCAAGTACTTTGTTTACATGCATGACATGTTCATCTCTTGACTTGCTGAATATGAGGATATCATCTAAGTAGACAATGAAAAAATCATCTAGAAATGATCTCAATACATCATTTATTACTCTCATGAAAGTAGTTGGAGCATTTGTAAGACTAAAAGACATAACAAGCCACTCAAACAATCCTTGTTTAGTTTTACATACAATTTTCCAAATACTTTTCATTTAAAACTCAACTTCATCAATAAAATTTTCAGTAATGGCGAACTTGAATAAACACTTCCTTGTAACTTGTAAGTTTGCATTGTTTACTATTCAACCCAATGGATATGGCTTGTGATGAGGTACAGTTTCAAGGTTTAGTTTTTTAACCAAGTCTTCTGAAATCAAGTTTGATTGTGACCCACTATCAAATAATGCATCAATCTTTGTATGATTTGAAATCACTCTAACATGAAACAACTCTATTCTTGACTTTTTATTTGGAGTGTTGTTTTGACTATGTGATGAACTAATGCTTGCAACTGTTTCTTTTCCTTTTGTAACCATGGCTGAAATATTAGTCTCATCACCAGAATCTGAACCAAGGTCATGTTGTGTGGTAGTTGTCTTTTGTTTTCCCTTATTGTTCTGTTTCTTAGGTCTTAATTCAGGATGTAGTTTCCAACAATGGGATTCATCATGCCCCTCTTTGGAACAGTGTTTGCATGTGATTTTCTCCCCATCTTTCTTCACACTTACATTCTTCTTTCCCTTCCATTTGTCACCCTTTCCTTTCTCCTTACCCTTGAATGGATTCCTCTGACTACCCTCTTCCTGAATGTTCTTTCCTCTAGATTCAAGGTGTGTGGCTTGCACACATACCTCATCTAAATTTTTTGGATTAAACATAAGGATAGTATGTTTCAAATAGGAATGTAAACCCCCAAAATATTTCAACAGTGTGTCTTGGGAATTCAAATTCACTCCTAATAACAAAGCTCTTTTTCTAAACTCCTATGTATTATATTGGATTGTTCTGCCTTTAAGTTATACCTAAAATTCTACCAACTCATAATGGATTTTTTCATATAGGCTAAAGGATAAAACTGTCTTTTAATTACAAAAACAAATTCCACCCAAGTAATAGATATCTTACCATGGATTCTCATGTCCTCTTGAGTCTTTTCTTCTAACCAAAATAATGCAACTCCTTCTAGCTCCGAGAAGCCAACTCGGTCTTTATGCCGTCTTCTTGAAGGTTCTGAATTCTACAGTATACCTCCAACTATCGAATCCAATTGTCCAAATTTTCTTCATTCACTTCTCCATTGTACATGGGAAGTTCGAATTTTATGTCCAATTTCAGTAATGGATTTTTTCCTTTTGGGGTTTTGGAATGAGTATGGGAAATTTCAGTGGTAGTAGTGAAAGATGATGTTGTGTGAGATGATGGAGATGATGAGGAAGATAATGAGGATGGTGGAGATGGAGGTGGATTTCCACCATTCCCTTTGGAATATTTCTTCTCATCTTTTTTGTCCTCTGAGCTTCCTTCTCCATGTGGAGGTTTAGAACTCTCTCCAACCATTCTAGTGTTCCTCTCTTCATAGAGGACTTTAACCATATCAGTAAAAGCATAGAAATATTTCTTGAATTCTTCCTCTTCTAAAGAGGGACCTTCAAGCTCTATTTCTCCAGACATAATGGCTATGGATACAGGCTCAAAAATTTGTACTGATTGTACCTCTTCAATCTCAATTAAAGGAAAAACTTGAGGAGTTTCAAGTGCAGCTAGAATTGGAACTTTAGGTATTGGAGATTGTGACCTTGTGGCTCTCCTTCTTCTGGGCATTACCTCAAGAGTTCCAACCAATAGCTTCCCTTCTCCTTTCTGCAACTTTAACCTTGTAAGCCTCATAATTTTGCAACCATTAAAACCCTAATTGCACAACTCAAGCAATCAAGTAGTTCAACCCTGTGCTCTGATACCAACTCAATATGCTTTTGTATGATTAGTTTTTCTGTGCTAATAAAAATTACATATTAGAAACGTGTGCTTGCTTCTTGATTTTTATGATGAGGTTTCCTTAGTTATTGGTGCTTACAAACAGGTAAATTTCCTTAAGTTAAACAAGTCATTCATGAGAAAATAGCTTCAGAAAGAAATATTAAACAAAAAACATGTACAATGCAGCAAACCATCAAGGAGGCACATTAACACAGCTTTTTGATGAAGGAGTTCACCCCTTCTAGGCTAAATCTCCTTGTTCCAACTTCCATGGCTTGGGCCTCTGTATTAGCTCAATGCGGAAAAAATGGTGTTTACAAAGCTATATGGCTCCTGCTACCTGCACTAATGTGTCCAAAATGTCCAAATTAGCCAAAAATGACTATTGGATCTCTGAAAACTGACTCTGGCTGCTCTGGGTATGACCCCCTTCCCTGGTGGCTCTAGGCTTCTTTGATCTTCCCTATGGAAAAACACCTATAGAATTCTTCTATTGCCTCTGAAACCTATACTAAAGTCTTAAAAATGTCGAAATCATCCAAAATTGACTATTCATTTTCCAAAATTGGTCGAAATTTGAGCAAGATATGCTTCATTTAATTTTTCCCTAGGAAACCTCGCTAAATCTAGAGGAGACTCCAGTTAGCACCGCCAAAACTGGTAGTCCGCTGAATTTGGCACTCCCTCCAAAATATCCGCCAACTTAATATTTATATTAATTGGTATTAGTTAACCGTTACGCGGGATTAGGGGTGCGCGTTGGCCCCAGCCCTCAGTTCTGGCACGTGGTCGCATGGGGTGGGGGTCGGCTCCATATGCGCTTTAAATAAGGTGTTGTGGGCAATGTTTTCAAGTCTTCTGGTCATGGCCCAATGGTGGGTGGTGGTAATTGTGTGAGGGAGGTCATAGGTTCAAACTTGCCTCCGCTCATCCCATACAAAGGTTTGTCATTCAAATATTACGCAGACGTAGTATTTAATGTACCTTAAAACATTTAAATGTGGACTTTGATATTAGTGTTTATATATTATATAATATATATATAATTAATAAAAAACTATATAATATAATAATAATTATATATAATAATATTTTAAATACAAATAATTTCAAATTTCACCTTAAGATTATTAAGCAACTTCACCTTCACATAACCAAACTGGCGAACCCGGAGGTGACACTTGTCATGGCCCCATTGGGCGAAAACAAAAAAAGGTTCCCCTTGCTGAGTGGACTGCCATGTCATCATTTTGTCCTACTCTGCAATTTTTTTAGCTATTTAGGAAAACGAACAATATTTAATGAACCGTGAAACATTTAAATGTGGACTCTGATATTAGTGTTTATATATATATATATATGGATTAAATTAAATTAAATGTATTTCATATATATATATAGATATATGAAATACATTAATTTAATTTAATCCATTATTATATATATATATATATATTAATAAAAACTATATAATATAAATAATAATTATATATAATATATAATAATATTTAAATACAAATAATTTCAAATTTCACCTTAAGACCACTAAGCAATTTCACCTTCACATCACCAAAGTGGCGAATCTGAAGGTGACACTTGTCACAACCCTATTGGGCAAAAACTGAAGAAGGTTCCCCTTGTTGACTGGATTGCCATGTCATCATTCTGTCCTACTCTGCAATTTTTTTAGCTGTTTAGGAAAACGAACAATAGGCATTTTCTCCTTCATCCGGACTCCTTTTTCAGTGAAACAAATTGTGTTGCGATCGTCTTGATGAGACGAACGCAGTCTTATAGTTTTCGAGCTAATCTGAGAATTTTTAATTTTGAGCTAAATACCCAGCGCTCGATAATTTCCTTATGCCATTGGAAATGTTTTTGAGTGCAGATCAATGTCAAGAGCTCCAAGATAAATATGGGAATATTTTGACACCAAAAAATTCAATATCATGCCTAAAAAATGGCTCAATAAGGTGTCAAAACACAATTTTCGAAACCACAATCTAGTTCTAAAATGACATTGTAAGTCCATTCCTCCAATTCTTTCTGCTTTGAAATTATCTATATAAATGTAAATTAATATAATGATCTAAACCATATCATATCTCCCCATTTAAGGAGGATTTTGGTCCCAAATGTTTTTACTGAATGAGGAGGGAAACATTTTCCTCTACCTTCTCCCTTGAGTACTACTTTCCTTTGCTTGGAAGTTGTTCTTTCAACCCAATATGCCAAAGGCCATGTTGTCCATGTATTTAGGTTATGGAACTCTTCTATGAAATTGTGTCCTCTACCAACTTTACCTCAGCATTTGGTGGTAAGTCCTTTATGGAAGGTAAGACCTACTCCTCTTCATGATCCAACATGGAGGGCCCATAGAGTTTGAGATTCTCCGCATTCATTACTCACTAAATGTGGTGTATGGGGGTATATTGGGTCTATAGGCGTTATCTCTCACCTTTTGTAATATCTCAAAAGGACATTACCACAAAGACTTGATCTTTTTATCAGGACCCTATAATATCTCTTGTTAGGTATGTGTCATATTCTTTTCACAACTACCTCTACAAATTGTATGTTGAACCAAGCATAATGGAGGGTCATACGGGGGTGTAAATCCCTGCTATTCAAGGGAATCATGGGGGGGGTGTCCACCCCTGCTTGAGGGGTTAGTAGGGAGTCTACATGAGGGTTTTAGGTAACACCCAAGAAAATATTTTGGGTGGTCTTTTGCATCTATTTTTTGTGGTTCTCAACACGTGATTTTCACTTTTAATGATTTTGTGATGCATGGTGGTTAGCCCATGGTTTTGTAGATTTAGTTAAGGAACTGCGATTGTATTCTAGACTAGGGTAAATGGATTGGTGCTTTATGGATGTTGTGGGATATATACATACATTACATACAGACATACATATGCACACACACACATGGTATTGTAATACTATAAAGATGAATATATTGGAAATTATTTATCATTTCTTGTTTTAGTTTCTAGGGTAAAATGTTTATGTTTACAACTACATATTTTTTGTTTTATTAAGATTTTTTTTGTAGCAATTACATGTATAGAGTTAAAACCCACATCTTCTTGTTCAATTGTCACTAAACTTTGTCTCCCACTCTAATTGACTTCTTTATTTAGTGTCGATCATGTTCGGCTTATATTTTTCTTGTGACTTATGTAGTGTCCAATACTTGAAAATAGATCTACCTAATCTTCTCGACAAATTTTTCTACAGTCTTCCAATGAATCTCCTATGACATCCTCTCTCACTCCTCCTTTTTGTTCATATAAAAAATCCAAGGGTGAAGGTGGAAAATATCCAAACCAAGTTTCAAAAGGCGACTTACTATTAGAAGTGTGGACTAAGTTTGTTATAAGAATGATATATATATATATTATATATATATATATATATATATATATATTATATATATAATATTAATATATAATATATATATATATATAATATATAATATATATATATATATTATATATATATATATCATTCTTATGACAAATCATTCCACAGTTTCTAAGGTTTTAGAATTATTTTGAGGTGTAACCTCTCAAAAGTTGCATAATCTTATTGATTACTTTTGTCTACCCATTTGTTTATAGATGGAATGTTGTGCATCTATTCAATTTAGTGTCCATCTTCTTCCATAATATAGTCCAAAATGCACGGAGAAAATTGGGTATCCATGTCTGAGATGATTCTCCTTTGTATCCCAAAGTGCACTCATAAGTGTTAAAAGAACATGTTTGTTTCTTCTTGTCCTTTCAAGGTCTTTTCGTAGGGCATGAAAATGCACATTCTATTTGACCTATCAACTACTACAAATAGATAGTCATGTTCCTTCCTGATCGTGGCTAAACCTCCCACAAAATCCTTGGAAATTCTTTCCCGAGGTATAGTGGGTTTCAATAAGGGATGGTATATATGTTTCTTCCTTTTACTAGGTTTGTTGGTACAAAAAAGTATGCATCCTATAATATATTGTGCTACATCTTCTTGCTTTTTGGGTCAATACACATACCTTCATAATTTGGTAATATATTCCCAAAACCAAAATGTTTCGCAACCATGGAGGTGTGAGCCTCTTTGATAATCTGCAATATTCCACCTTTAGGAACATAGAGCTTGTTCAAATTGTAGAGCAACCCATTCTATAGATGATAGTTAGCCTTCTTGTCACAATATTATACACTAATCTAACCCTATAAGTACTGAAACACCTCCCCGAAGTCCTCAACTTTTGTGTATGCCTCTTTGTATACATCATGGGTAAATGGAATTGTGTGCCTAAGAGTTCACAAAGCTATCATATTATATGTGGGTGGATTTGAAAGAATATCTGCCAACCTAATTGTACTACCCTTATTATACTTGATGACTACATGAAATTGCTATAAAAATCCCCAAAAAATCCCATTCACTTCTAATTTTTGGTTTTTTGTAGCTTATTATAGGCCTCTACATATTGTAGTGGTTGGTGATCTATGTGGATGTGGTCTCTTTTCCCATCAAATATTGCTTCCACTTCTTGATAGCATAACGTATGGCATAGAGTTCCTTGTCATGATAGGGTAATTGAGAATTCCCCTATGAAATATTTCAAAATAATAGCATATAGGCCTCCCTCCTTGCATCAAGACCACTCCATTGGCATACCCACTTGCATTTTTCTCCACTTTTAAGGGTTTCTACAAGTTTGATAACACAACTTGTGCTTAACTGTTTTTTCCTTCTCATCTCATTGAAATCCTTTTGCAAATTCTTCCCCCACTTGAAATTATTATCAATCACTCTTATGGTGTGGATTGGTTCAACTACTAATTAAAATGATGCTATGAACTTCTGCAAGTACTATGATGCCCCAACAAAGCTCCTAACTTTATTGAATTTTTTAGGAATTGGCCATTTCATGATGGCATCCATCTTTGTGGGATCTATATTGAGCTCCCCACCACTGATCACATATCCCAAGTACACTAAATGTTGTTGAGAAAACACAATTTGTTGAGGTTAACCAATAGTTAGTGTTTCTTTGAAGTCTCTAACACTTGCATAAGATGTGATATGTGATCCTCCTAGATAGTACTATAAATCAATATACCATCCAAATAGACTATAACGAATGAAATTATATATGGGTGTAATGTAGCATTTCTCAGTCTTATAATGTAGCTAGTGCATTGAATAAACCAGATGTTATGACCGGTCATTCATACAAATATTTCCTTCTCGTAAAGGAAGTATTCCAGGTATCTTCTTATTTAACTCATATCTAATGGTATCCTAATTTTATATCTAGTTTGGTGAAGTACTTGTGATGGAACAATTGGTCCAACAAATCATTAATCCTAGGAAAAGAGTATTGATTCTTCATTCTAACCTTATTAAAATCCCTATGTCAATATACATCCTCAAATCTCGATCCCTCTTGGGCATGTTGATGATAAGTGACCCACAAGGTGAGGTACTTCAATGAATCACTCACTGCTCCAATAACCACTACAATTGTTTCTTCACTTCATCTACTTCTTGTTGGGTTGTGTTATATTCTTTCCACGACTAGCCGACGTAGTTAACCGAGGGGTTAGAGGTGGGGCAGAGCCCCCCCTTCCTTGCATCGATTACGCAGTGGGGGATTCACAAGGGGTTTGAGAGGGCTAGGTGGCCCTCCTCTACAGGGTCCAGGGCAGCACCCCAAGGAAAAGAAATTTTGGACCCTATATTAGGTGGGGCGAACCTACCTATGGTTTTGTGCATGTTTTTTGCACATGGTTTTGGGCATGATGGTTTTCGGTCCATGGTATTAGATGCTTCGGCATGTATATATATGTATTGTAACATTGGAAGGAACATAATGAAAAATCAAGCTGGTACTCCCTGTTTTGGGATCCAAGGGAAAATCTCTATGTATATGTGTTTTGTGTGTTATGCTCTCGCACTGTTTATTTTATGTGCTTTAAGAATTCGTATGCAGGTACTTTCTGTATGGGGTTAAAGCCTACATCTAGTATCAAAGTTGTTTTGGCTTCAAGGGGATGCCTTTGTTATTGAGGGGTTTCGCTCAGGGGTAGACCCTGTTCAGTGGGAGATCTGCGGGATCTATTCTCATGGTGAAAGAAGATGGTGAGCAGTGGAAAGATAGAGATCGAGAAATTTAATGGTCAGAGTTTTGAGTTGTGTAAACTCAAGATGGAGGACCTGTTGGTGGATAAAGATCAGTGGATTGCAGTAGATCTGGGTACTAAACTAACGGGAGTGTCTGATGAATAATGGAAGAAGTTGGATTAGAAGGCAAAGAGCACAATATGATTGTGTGTCTCAGATTCAGTATTGCTGAATGTATCAGGGGAAGCTATGGCTAAGGCTTTGTGGGACAAGTTAGGGACTTTCTACCAATCTAAGTCTCTGGTGAATAAATTGTTCCTACGGAAAAACTATATAACCTGAGGATGAAAGATGGAGACTCAGTGATAAAGCATCTAAATGCATTTAATATTGTGGTAAGCCAATTATTATCTGTTGATATTAAAATTTCAAATGAAGATAAGTGCATCATTTTGTTGTGTTCTCTACCAGATTTGTGGGATAGTTTGGTTATTGCAATAGGTAGCAATGCAACTGCCTTGTAGTTTGATGAAATATTCTCATCCTTGTTGACGGAGGAGATGAGACGGAAAAATATGGAGAGCCAGAATGGTGATGCCTTGTCTGTACGAGGAAGGTCCTAGAATAGAAACAAAAATAAGTCATTGAGTGGGAGATATAAATCTAGAGGGAGATCTAAATCTACGGGAAAACCTGTAAAGTTGGTTTGTTGGAAATGTGGAAAGGAAGGGCACTACAAAAGTGACTGTAAATCTAAAGCTCCTGAAAAAGGAAATGGATCTGATGATGCTCCTCTTGCAGAGGCAAAAACCACCTCAAATGAAGGTGGGGATGTGTACTTGGCTTCTTCAAGTACACATGTAGATCATGAGGTATGGTTGATTGACTCAGGTGCTCCCTTTTACTTCACTCCCCATAAAGAGTGGTTCTGCGAGTATGAGAAATACGATGGTTGTGATGTCTTCTTAGGGGATGATAGGAAGGCTAGAATCGTTGGTCGCTGAAAAGTAAAGTTTAAGTTGCAAGGTGGAAGGGTTAGAACACTTTCGAGGGTTCTGCATATTCCTGCATTGGCCATAAATATGATTTATGTAAGCAAGTTGGATGATGCAGGTGTAAAAACAGTGTTTGAGAAGGATACCCGCAAGATGGTTCAGGGAGCACTGGTATTGATGCGGGGAGTTCGGATTGGAAATATGTACAAGCTACAAGGTAATATTGTTGTTAATGGGTGCAACAGTTTTTTGGTTCCTAGAAGTGGAGCAGAAAATCTAGTGGTCTCTGGAGAGAAGACCACACAGTGGCATCAAAGGCTTGGACATATTGGAGAGAAGGGCCTTCAAATACTTCATGGCAAAGGTATGGTAGAAGGTATGAGTAATAGCTCTCTGGATTTTGATTTCTGTGAAAATTGTGTATATGGGAAGCAGAATCGGGTGAGTTTCCCCTTTGGTGGTAAGAGGGCGAAACAGATATTAGAGCTTGTGCACAATGATGTGTTTGGACCTGTGAAGGTTCCATCACTGGGTAACTCTGTGTACTATGTATCATTTATAGATGACTTCTTAAGGAATACATGGATACATTTCCTTAAGAAGAAATCTGAATTCTTTGGCAGGTTTAATGAATTTAAGGCTCTGGTGGAAAACTAGACAGAGAAGAAGATAAAGGTGTTGAGGACAGATAACGTGGAGAATTTTGCAGTAAGGAATTTTAATAATTCTGTAAGAAGTGTGGTATAGCATGGAAGAAGACTACTCCATATACACCTGAGAAAAATGGAGTTGTAAAAAGAATTAATAAGACGTTGATGGAAAGGGCAAGAAGCATGCTCAGTGGTGCTGGGCTAGGACGATAATTGTAGGCAGAGGTGGTGAAGACTGCATGTTTCCCGGTCAACAGGTCACCTTCATCAGCATTGGAGGATAAGACTCCACAAGAGGTATGGACTGGTAAGAAACCCTCCCTTTCACATCTGGTGGTATTTAGATGTGATGCATATGTACATGTTCCAAAGGAGAAAAGAACAAAATTGGATAGTAAATCTGAAAAGTGCATCTTTATTGTGTATAAGGATGGTTTAAAGGGTTATAAGCTTTGGAATCCAGTAACAAGGAAGGTTGTGTATAGCCGATATGTGGTGTTCAGAGAGGTTAAAGATGTTATTAAAAATGAAGTCCAACCAAAGGAACTTGAGAAGATAGAGTTTGAGCTAAAGGAGGAAGAATCAAACTCTACAGCGGAAGAGGAATCGGAAGATGAAGAGCCATAAACTCCAGGTGTGAGAAGATCAATTCGAGAAAGAAGGTAGCGAGAAAGGTATATTCCATTTGATTTCTATTCAATTTTTTCTTTATCTATTACTGATGATGATCCCATAAGGAGTAGATTCAAAGGATGGCAAACTCTGGAAAGAGGCCATGGTTGTTGAAATGGCATCTTTGCACAAAAATGAGGCATGGGATCTGGTGGAGTTGTCGGCTGGAAGGAAACCCATTGGCATAAAATGGGTGTTCAACAAGAAGACAAATGCAGAAGGAAAGGTGGAGAAATACAATGCTCGGTTGGTAGCAAAAGGTTATTCCCAGGTGCCAGGAATTTATTTTGGTGATATTTTTTCTCTTGTTGCTAAGGTAGCTTCTGTTAGATTACTTTTATCTGTCGTTGCTCCTTTTGATTTTGAGGTAGAACAGATGAATGTGAAGACATCATTTCTTCACAGGGATCTAGAAGAGGAGATCTACATGAAGCAACCTAAAGGCTTTGCGGTGAAGGGTAAGAAAGAACTAGTATGCAAGTTAAAGAATTATCTATATGGATTAAAATAGTCACCAAGGATGTGGTATCAGAAATTTGATACATTTATACAGGGACTTGGCTTCACCAGAAGCAAGGCAAACCACTATGTATATTTTAATTAATTGGTGATGTGTTATTTATCTAGTCTTGTATGTGGATGATATGTTGCTAGTTGGAAATGACAAAGAAATTATCCAGGATTTGAAGACCCAATTGTCCTCCAAATTCGACATGAAATATCTTGGTGTTGCAAACTATATTTTGGGCATGGAAATTAAAAGAGATCGGTCAAAGAGGAAGCTCTGGTTAAACCAAAGGAAGTATGTTGAGACAATACTACAAAGGTTTAATATGCGAGATAGTATGAAGGTTCCTATTCCTGTAGGTGTAAAGTTATATGTTGAACAATGTCCCAAGACACAAGAAGAGGAAGATGATATGTCTTGTGTTCCATATGCAAGTGCAGTCAGTAGCCTGATGTATGCGATGGTATATACTAGACCAGACATTGCACATGCAGTGGGAGTATTGAGCAGGTTTATGTCAAAACCAGGGAAGGAGCATTGGACAACAGTGAAGCAGGTTTTGAGGTATTTACGTGGCACTAGTGATTATGGTTTGTGCTACCAAGGAAGACCATGATTGGATAGAGTTTTGGATATCCGTGGCTTTGTTGATGCGGACTGGGCCAGAGATCTAGATCAAAGAATATCTACAAGTGGGTATGTGTTTAACCTTTTTAGAGGTGCAATCAGTTGGATGAGTAAGAAACAATCCGTAGTGGCACTATCAACTACAGAGATAGAATACATGGCAACCACTCATGCAAGCAAGGAAGCAGTTTGGTTGCAGAGATTGTGTTCAAGTATGTGGTTAGTACAAGGAGTTATAAGGATAAACTGTGACAGCCAAAGTGCAATTTTCTTGGCAAAGAACCCTGCTTATCATTCAAAGACAAAGGACGAAGAAAAGGACGATGCACTAGATTGTATCTACAAAATTGCTGCAAATAGGCCGAAGGAGGAGTGAAGACTCTCATGTGTTGGGTTGTGTTATATTCTTTCCATAACTAACCTACGTAGTGGACCGGGGGGTTAGAGGGGAGGCGGAGTCCCCCCTTCATTGCGTCGATTGTGCAGCGGGGGGGTCACAGGGGGG
>APFE030027551.1:181577-216977 GCA_000404065.3 Pinus taeda | reverse complement strand
GAGGTCGTGAAGCGGTTGGGCCTACCAACTACACCACACCCACAGTCGTACAGTATCGGGTGGCTTCATGAAGGACGAGATCTCAAAGTTCGCCAACAGTGCCACCTTCCCTACAGCATCAAGCCATTCACAAATGAGGTATTGTGTGATGTTACACCTCTGGATGTTTGTGATGTATTATTAGGCCAGCCATACTTGTGGAGGCGACATGTGTGTATGAGTCAAGGCCTCGTGCTGTCCTTATTTCTTTGAATAATTCATTATACAGGATACCGGAGGTAGCCCCACTTACCGCCACATCTTTTATCACTGCTAAGAAAGGCAGCAAGCTCATCTCCCAGACCAGGAAATTCATCTGTATGGTTCACTCCCAAAGTAAGGGGAAGATCGTTGCTACATCCATGACCCCCGCAAAGGGTTCCTCCACACAGCGGCAGCAGCAAAGGGATACGGTCATGACAGGACACAGGAACAACTTCTCCTCACCCGTAGGGGTACCACACAAGTTTCAGGTGGGCAACAAAGTTTGGTTTCATCTGCAGAAAGAACACCTTCCAGAACCCATTAGAAGCTCAGACCACTCCGACATGGTCCTTACAGCAGTACCAAGCTGTGGGGAGTAATTCTTTGGAGCACATCCTTCCTCCATTCTTTCGCCTGCGCCAAGTGTTCAATGTGGACCGTTGTCGACCATGCTTCCCACCATTACTGGACACATCAGAGATTGCAGGACAAGTTCAGCAGATGGAGGAACTCAACGCAATGGGGACCATTACTTCCTAAGGGGGGAGGAATGATCCAGGTGGATGTTGTTGGCCACCCACCTATCCCATTTGGACCCCCGTAACTGTGTCTTTCAATTTTTTAGTTTCGATAATTGTAGCACAATTTACTATTTTTAGCATTTTTTCGGGTCCTGAACTTCCGGAGCCGTTTTGAGGCCCTAAACGACGTTTTTTGGGAAATCGGGGGACAACATGGGTCCATGGATTGATATTCCCCTCCCAAAGTGGTAGTTCTCGGATAGATCTTTCTAACGAGCTATCATACTCGTCAAACGGAGATCGTATGCCAAAGTTACGACCCCAGAAAATTGATGTACCAATTTACCCAAAACGGGGCCCACAATTTGGTGTTTCATCTTCTAGGGTTAGGTTTTGGAATGTGAAGGGTTTTCCATTGTTTCTCAACAATAAATAGGCCTTCGAGCCTCATTGTAACACAGTTTGAGAACAGTTCAGAGGCATGTAGCCGCCACATCTCTTCTTAGAGATAAGCTACCATCGCCCTAGCTGGTTTATTTTCAACTCTGTTTGTAAGCATATTTTAGTGCTTTCCATTAATGGAATGAAATATTATTTCTGATGCATCTTTGTGTATGTGGTTATCTCTGTATTTTGTTGCGTTCCTGTTTAAATCCGGATCAGGCTTTTAAAGCCAACCACGTTGCTTGTTCATTTCATATCCTCGGCTCTCAGTCTCCCCGGCCTCTTGCTTGCTTCGAATCCCTCTTACAGCATTATGCAATCATCACTTAATGCCTTAAAGTGCAGGTGGCCACCATTTCCGTAACGTAACAATGCCTCAGGCCTCTAGAACCTTTGAAACTTCCGCGTTCTGTTTCCATAGTGAAAATACATTTTAACAGAGAAAATCGCCAAAAACATGATATGTCGGACTTCAAAAATCCTTCAATACACTTCATTCCCCTATCGGCCGTTGTCGCTTATTTCAATGGCTCTATCGCCTTGTTTTGTAAATACATTTAAAATCACGAAAATGCATTGGAAAAGGCTCTTCCCGAGACTTGAAATCATATGTAATAGCCTTAAGGTACCTTTTTGGGTTCAGCTTATCAGATCAACGTTCTCCCCTTCGCATTTCTTTTAAGAAATGAAACTGCAAAAATACATTAAACCATGGTGTTTGGCGGACTTCAAATTCCCTGCAATCTGGCTCATAATCTCATCGGGTCCGTCCATCGGATCTCATATATGTATATACACATACCCCCGCTCCCGTGGATCTGCTGATTGCGATCTAGTGATGCAACGTGGGCCGTTGATCTACGTGCTTGATCGACGGTCCTCGTTGACCCCGCCAATCGCTATCACATCGCTTATAAGTTCTCCGTCGATCACAGTCGTAACTCTTATGTGGGCTCTGCCGATAGCCACCGCCGATAGCGATCCGCCAATCGCAGTCGCAAGACTCATGTGGATCCCGTCAATCTCTGCAAAAGGTCACCGCCGATTGCTATTACCGATCCGATCTGGACCGTTGATTGGCTAGATCAGATGGTTACTGGGCATCACTTGTTCCATGCCTCCATACTCTGTTTTATTCATGACTTCGTAGGTTTTGGGCCTCCTGATAGTGTTTCTCCGCCCTACTAAGGGTACTTTCCTCTGCGTTAACTTTAATCTTTTTAAAAGGTTTTGATCTTTGGCATGATTTTTAAAGAGTTTATGAAGACCTAGAGAGTGTTTCTCGGATCCATTTGGATCATCCCCTCTTTGTCGTAGTGTTTTCCACTTTATGTATTTATCCTCACAGCTCCCGACAAGGTAGTATTGCTCCTTGATGGCATCCCGGAATGAGATCCAAGTGGGTGCAGCCGAAAACAGCGAGGTCGTACTTTCATCCTTCTACTCACAGTAGTTTTCCCACTAGTCCTTAACGTGGTGGGTAGCTTTAAGAAGAACAAAAGTAATATTTTCTCAGCTAGAAAATCATGAACAAAAAATATCCTTCTAGTAGATTTAACCATTTATCTATGGCATCTGCATCTATTTGGCCCTCAAATATGGGAATGTCAAGGTTTACTTGTACCTCAAAAGGAGTGGAGCCTCCAGAGTGGCTACTGGATGTGGATGCAACATTGGTGGGCGACCATTGAAGGATCTGGGCAAAGTTATCCATCATCGCGTTCTTTTGTTTCTCGAGGGCCTCCTTGAGCAATATTTTGATAGGATCTCCTTCTCCCTTGTATTTATTTTCTCCCCCCATGGGTGGTCGTTGGAGTTTGCAAGGTTGATCTTGCAAAGGTTCAACTAGATCGAGCCCTAACTCCTTATATCCCGACCTTCTTGGGGACATGCAAAGAAAAACAACGAAAGAGCAGACCTCTCTGATACCACTGATCCAAATTTAAATAGGAACGCAACAAATTATAGATATAACCATAAATACAAAGATGTAGTAGAAATAACACTTCATTTCATTAATATCAAATACTTAAATATGCTTACAAACATAATGGAAATAAGACTAGCTCGGGCAATGGTAGGTTATCTCTGAGAAGAGATGTGGCGGCTACATGCCTCTGAACTGTGTTATAATGAGGCTCAAAGGCCTATTTATTATTTAGAAACAATGGAAACCTTAAAAATCCACAAACCTAACCCTAGGAGATGAAGCACCAAACTATGAACCCCGTTTGGGTAAATTGGTACGTCAACTTCCCGGGGTTGTAACGTTGGCATGCGATCTTCGTTTGATGCGCACAATACCTTGTTAGAAATATTTATCCAAGGACTACAACTTTTGAATGACCAACATGGGTGACCCATGTTGGTCCCATTTTTCCCAAAAAACGTCGTTTATGGCCTCAAAACGGCTCTGAAAGTTCAGGACCTAAAAAACTGCCAAAAATAATGGTGGGGGTCCAAGTGGAATAGGTGGGTGGCCACTAATATCCACCTGGATCATCACCAGATCTGACATGATCTCGTGCTTAACTCATGTATAAGAAGAGCTTCCTAGAGCAAAATTGAAATAATTGGATTTCTCTCCCTAACTCAAGATTCTATTGTTTATTTGTAGCTCTGGAAAGTTTACTTCCTTCGTTATTCCACAGCCCTACAACCTTATATATTGTAGGTGGAAATAGCCTTTAAAATAATAAAACTTCTAGATGAATTTTATTAACGTTGTGTTATTAAGTTGTTATTTACTCAAAGGGTAAATGGACTTGAAACTGATGGTATTATGACTTGACTCAACACTCTAATGCATCAAATATGAAATTTGTAATCTCTTCATTTTGATGAATTCTAGCTAGAGTAAGTAAAGAGGTTCTTATTTAAAATATTAACTCTAGAATGTACCACTTCTATTTTTCAATGCAATTCAAATCTCTAAGTTGCAAACCACTTAATGTAATCTATGCACAATTTGCTTGAAAACTATGCAAATGTAATCTATGCATGCTTTTTGTGAACACTATGCAAATGTGATCTATGCACAATTTCCATTCATGAAATGAGAATTCTAACCATGCAAATGTAATCTATGCAAAAGAATTCTTCAAAAAAAACAAAAGATGATTCCAAAGCAGTGAAAGAACAAAAAGATTATTTCCCTTTACTAATACAACTTAAGAACCAATCAAGTGTAAGTAAATGAAATCAGGTGAAAATTCCAAAGATAAAAAATAATGACACTCAAATGCGTTTAACACTTAGACACAATTCATCTCTCTCCCCCCCCGACGATTTGGGGGGGAATTTTTTTTTGCAAAAATGAAAGCAAAAATGTGGAAAAATTGTTAAGATACTGAGACAAATCTTTGAGCAATGACCAAAGGAATTCAAATTCAAAACACCCAAAGAAATCCTTAAAATGAAAATGCTTGAATGAATGTTATGAAATCAATGCTTAAAGTGTAATTATGATTAAATTTCAGTACTGGAATAAAAATGACTCATGTTTTCAATGCAACACAAGAACCATATCTCATCAAAACAATAATTCTTGAGAAACCCTACCTTTCAATCCTTGAAGACAGACAAATCTCAAGAAAACTCCTTCACAACACTTGATCAAACACACGGAGACTGACTGGAGTCATAGACAAATGTAATGAATCCTTTAAAAAACAAAAATTTTGACTTTAATGAGAGGAAAAGCTATTTTTTCCAAAAAAAAATCAGAGTATGCACAGGTAGACATTATATTACAGTGCGCATGCGCATTATTTCTAAAGATAATCTGCACAGTTTTTTGCTCTGTTTCTAAATAGAAACCGCGCAGGTCGAGAAACTTAAAGAAAAAATAAAAAGGTATCCAAACAAACCACAAAATCTGAAAGATCATTAACTTTTCAAGACTCAGATAAAGCTATCAAAACAAGTTCGAGAATCAAAAACAAGGAGATGGAAGAGAACAAGACCTTCCCTAGTATGGCCGCCAATTTGTTAGGCTGATAAATCCCTCATGCTGATAAGAGCAATCTCCCTAGATCCTAAAAGGAAACTAGAAACAAACAGATAATCAAGCTAATTCCTTGAATCTATCGTTTCTTGAATCATAATCTAACAAGGTGGGAAAAGGAAATTCATACATTATTACGACATGCTTGATGAAGATCCCCCTTTTTTCTTCAGTGCAACGCCTCCATGCTTGAATCTAGACCTGCACACATGGAAAGAACAAAGTATCAAAGGCATATGCAACATAAATGATTCAATAATTCAAACTAGTGATCAAGGAGACTAGTAACAAGCATCATTCCAATGGAAAAATATAAATAACATCATTCCAATGAACAAATATTAATAACATAAACCATCCATGAAATTCATCAATTAATCCATTAAACAATGGAGTGAGAAGAAACACTAGTTTGTATTAATTTCAGATACATAAAGGAGCTACAAAACATGTGCCTTGATGTTGTGAAGCTCCTCCGATGGATCTCAATCCTCTCTAAGAATGATAAGCTCTCCAACCTAATCTCTCCAGCATAAACTTATTCTCAGTAGCCTCCACCCCAATTCTCCCACTTATGGCTTGATTAATAGGCCAAAACGAAGTAGTTTGAGATCCTTAGTCCAAGGATGAGATCCACTAAAAGAGGGATGAGGGCTCCTTGAAGAATTGGAATGAGTTCCATAAAAAATGAGGTTAGGATCGAATAAACATGAGTTCGAGGCTTTCTGTTGCGAATGATTCGCCCAAAAATGCTTCTAGATATCACTTCTTATTTTTATTTTTTATTGATTTACTTGTGCAGTTTATAGTGGAAGACAGAGAGCATATATGCGCAGTTTACAATGGAAGAAACTGCACGTGCAAATTTTGTTCAAGATAACCACGCAGATGCTCAAAAATAGGGTTTTGTACCATGAGATCCAGAAATTCCACTTTATTTAAGGTATATAAGTTGTTGACTTGCAAGGGAGTGCTTGATGACACTTGGATGGATGGCGAGAGATCCAATTTTGATGACCATTTTCCTAATGTGAGAAAATGGCGTGTAACACTTCTAACTCATATACACCTTGCTTCAAAGCATCCTCAATTCTATGTTCTTTTTCAAGAGTATAGTCTAATAGAGGGGTTTCATTAAAATACATGTTCCTGATTCTGAGAGGATCTTACCTTATGTTTCACTCTTTATTCCAAAGACTCCACATAGTCATAAAATTCTTGTTGTATCGGGTCAATGTTTGGTGTCTTCCTTGTGGGGTTCATTGTTTGAGGCAATGTCCTATATCCTTCTTCCTCGAGATCGACCAATTTTGGAGATTGTTCATTTGAGAGTTTGGAAATTCTTCTGCTTCTTCTTAGCTTTACCCCTGGCTCTTTAATGTTTTGGATTTTCCTCTTTTTGTTGGTTTGTTCCTATTTCTTCTTTTCTGGTTCTACATTTTCTTCAGGCAGTTTAGTATTTGGGTTGACTTTATTTCTTCTAACACTTTGTTTTCCCTTTTTATTTTATATTTTTCCAAATACTAAGAGAAAGGAGTGTAATCTTGAAATGGGTCTTCTAGTTCCTTTGCTTCATTATGTCCCAAATTTTCCTTTTTGATTTCTTCTTCAGGGTTAGGCTTTGGTAATGACCCTACGTCGACTCATTTTAAATCTTTTTCTAGTTTCTTCCTCCTAAGCTTCTACAAAGTAGTTGTGGATTAGAAAATCTTACCAATTATCTCCCTTAGCTTCGAAGTGTGCCTCTATGAGGATTTTAACAAGTCCATGATGATAGAGGGAATTATCAAAGGATTGTGTTTATCTTTGCATGCCAGAGGCCATTTTTCTAAGACTAAAAAGTAATAAGTAGGGAAAATTGATTTCATTTCCATCAATAAAATGCAGTAGAAGTATAGCATGATAGAAAAACATGGTTCCAAACCTTCCTTCACAGGTTAAAAACTTCTGAATAACCAACAATAAATTCCTCCATTCCCCTTTTAGTGTTGTGACTGAAATTCCCTTTTTAAAAAATAGAAATGTCCATACTTGGTTCTCTGAGGAAGTTTACCCAGTAGTTCTCCTTGATTTTTTTGTTCTTAAACCAACTCTCTTTGTTTCTGGGCAATTTTGTAGCTCCACCATGATGGACTTTGTCAATATAACCTTAATGTCACCAATTTCTACCTCGACCCCATCAAAATCCTAAGAAAAATCTTTAGTCACCTATGTCTCATGACCCTCAAACTTTTCAAATAACTTAAGCCACCCTACTTGCTGCAACTGTTCTCTAACTCGCGGGTATGCTTGAAGGAACTTGACTCCGTTGGGTTTTGATCAGACAATGATACCCATTATGGAGAGAAGTCTCAGTCCTGAATTGTTTCCTTTTGACAGAGGTAATGGAGGGTTGACAAGAAGGAGGTGAGCAAACTGAATGGTGAGGGATATGGAAAGAAGTGAAATGGAGTGGAATGAAGTGGGATGATTATGGAGTGAGGTTCCATCGGGGTATCTAATTCGTGATAGGATAAAACCTTTTCACGTGATTTCCCATGATTTTAGATCCACTTTCATAGGATCGATATCATTTATGTGATTTCATATAAATTTGATGTGACAAGTTAAGTCATGATGATGAAATGAGGTTGTAATAGCTATGGTAGTGGAACAAAATTTTTAGGCAGCTCTTAAGGTCTTTTAATAACTCAAGGTTTTTAATGAAATCATCCTATGAATTGAAATCTAATGTTCTTATATGAAATAATTTAAAATCCTACATACATTTGTCGTGGATACTTTTAATGCTCCTTGGTTGTGGATACCTTTAATGCTCCTTTGTTGTGGATTCTCTGACTATAGAATTTAAACTCAGCTGCGGAATTGAAGGTTAGCTGCAGAATGGCATTTATTCTGTTGTCACTGTTTCCTTGAGATTTGTTGCTCAATCAAAGGAGGATTATTTATTGCTTCTACTTATTTGATGATCAGTGAAGAAGGATGATCTTCACAAGTGTTGCTTACCACCTGAAAATTTATTAGAAAAAGAGGGGTAAAAAGAAATAAGGAAAAGACAAGGGAAGCATGAAAATGTAAAACTCCAACAACTCTTGGTTTTCAGTTAATGTTTTCTGCATAAGCATGCCAACATAATTGGTTTTCATGCTTATACATTTAGTATTATTATTATTATTATTATATAATTACAATGAAGTTAGAGAATGGGGAGAAAAATCTCTTTTCTTGACTAACTTGAATTCAGAATTCTCTTGCAAATATTTGACAAACTTGTCCTTTGTTAGTGTTTTATGATACAATATTAATCTATGACCATTAACAAGGAAAGTGACTTGTTCATCATCAGTAGTTTTGTTTTTGAATGCTCCATTATATAAAATAGTATCAATCTCATAAGGTCCAAGCCAATGAGTTTGAAATTTCCCTTGAAAGTCTTTGAATTTGGAATAAAAAGAAGAGCCCAGTCATCTTGCTTGAACTTTTTAGCTTTGGTAAATTTGTTATGTCATTTTGATCTTTGTTGTTGAACTATGTTGGTTCTCTAGATAACATCTTGTTAGATCTCATCTAGCTCATTTAATTGTGCTAGTCTTTGTTTTTGAGATTTTGATAGATAAAGGCCCAATTTAGCAATTGTTATAAAGGTCTCCACTTGGAACTCAATTGGAAGAAAAACTTGCTTCCCATATACAAGCTTATAAGGAGTATGTCCAATTGTTTTTCTCCATGTGGTTCGATATGCCCATAGTGCTTCTGGAAGCTTTTCTGCCCAATATTTTCTATGCAAATGCACAATCTTGGTAAGAATTGCTTCAAGTACCTTGTTGGTGGATTCCACTTGTCCATTGGCTTATGGATGATATGGAGTAGACTTTTGATGCTTTATTTTATATTAGTCCATGATCTTCTGCACCAACTTGGATGTAAATTGAGTACCTTTATCTGTTACAATTTCTCTTGGAACACCAAAACAAGTAAATATATCCTCAAAAAGAAATGTAACTGCAACATTTTTAGTTGCAAATAAAATAGGTTTAGCTTCTACCCATTTTGTAACATAATATGTACAAACAAGTATATACCTTTTTTGTTTAGATGGAGGATTTATCCCAACAAAATCTAGAGCTCATTTTTCAAAAGGCTCTACAAGTACCTGTGGTTGTAGAGGCATTTCATCTGATGGAATAGGCTTCCCCGTTGTTTGACAACTATCACATCTTTTAACATATTCTTTAGCATCCTTAAAAATAGATGGCCAATAATATCCCAAAAGAAGGATCTTGTAGGTAGTTCTTCTGTTAGCAAAGTGTCCTCCACATGCCTCATCATGACAAGCTTTCAAGATTTTTGGTACTTCATCTTCTCAAACACACCTTTGGATGATCAAATTAGGTATTCTCCATCTATCCAAGAATAAGGTGCACTAGTTTTGATAATCTTTTGCTTTTCCCTAGCTGATAGTTGTGGAGGTAACTTTCATGTAGCCAAATAGTTAGCAATATTTGCAAAACAAGGTGTTTTAGTAGATATTGAAAAAAGATATTCATTAAGAAAGTTATATTTTACAGGAATACATGTTGGGTTTTGTTATATTCTTTCCACAACTAACCTACGTAGTGAACTGGGGGGTTAGAGGGGGGGCAGAGCCACCCCTTTGTTGAGCCGATTGTGCAGTGGGGGGTCACAGGGGGGTTTGAGGGGGTGGGTTAGGCCCCCTCTACGGGGTCTGGGCAGCGCCCCGAGAAATTTTTTTTGGACCCTATATTAGGTTGGGCGAACCTACCTATGGTTTTCGGTCCATGGTTTTGGACGCGATGGTTTTTGGTCCATGGTATTGGATGCTTCGGCATGTATAAATATGTATTGTAACATTGAAAGGAAATAATGAAAAATCAAGCTGGTAGTCCCGGTTTTTGGGATCCAGTGGGAAATCTCTGTGTATATGTGTTTTATGTGTTATGCTCTTGCATTTTTATTTTTCCTGTGATTTAGAATTCGTATGCAGGTGATTTCTGTACGAGGTTAAAACCTACAACGTCATCATTATTATTCTGCATTCTAGAAATAAAATGAGCAATTGTATTTTCTTTTCCTGGTCTATCAATAATAGTAATGTTGAATTCTTGTAATAATAACAACCATATTGTAATTCCACCATTAGTAATTGGTTTGTTCATTAAATATCTAATAGCAGAATGATCTGTATGAATAAAAGTTTCATGACTAGTGATATAATGACAAAACTTATTAATGACATGCACAACAACTAAAAGCTCATTTTTTGTTACAATGTAATTTAACTTTGTTGGAGTCAATTTTTTTATTGTATAATAAATAGCATAATGAGTTAAATATTTTTGTCCCAACATAGCTCTTAGAGTTGTATTTGAAGCATTAGTAGAAATGTGGAAAGGAAGAGACCAATTAGGTCCTCTTAAAATTGATACTTCAGTAATCTTTTGTTTCAATGTCTCAAATGCTTTTTGAAAGTCATAATTCTAAACAAATTCATAATCTTTTATAAGAGGTTTGAAAAGTGGAGAGGCTATTTTTGTGAAATTTTCTATGAATCTTCTATAATAACCAATAAATCCAAGAAAACGTCTTACATCTCTTTGAAAAGCAGGAATTGGAATTTTATAAACTATTTCTACTTTATATGTATCCATTTTAATTCTATCACTTGAAATATGGTGGCCTAAAACAATCCCTTCATTGAACATCATGAAACATTTATCATTGCTTAATGAAAGGTTTTCCTCTTTACATCTAATAAGAACGTTTTCCAAAATTTTCATAGCTTCTTAAAAAATATCTCCATACACAGTAAATTCATCCATGTAAACTTCCACACAATTTTTGAAAATAGCAACAAGAAATGATAAAAATAAAATCCAAAATATTCCAATTTTAATTTATCCTTGAATTAAAATTGTAAATTAAAATTTTAATTTAGTCTCACCAACTGCTTGAAATTAATTAATTAATTCATTATGGATTAATTAGTTGGAGAAATTCAAGTTAGAAGTCTTTCTGAAGTCATGCAATAGTTATCCCTTAAATTAAGGAGATTATCCTTTAATTAAGGAGATAAGATTGAGTTATATTGAGTTGTAATTAGTTAGCTCAGTTTATTGAGTTAAGTCCAGTTAAATTAGTTCCAAATTGTTTGAGGAACTAATTGTGAGTTATCAGTCAGTTGATGCATGCATGCACTCAACCAGTGTACTAGAGATAACTGAAGATTCTCTCATCAGAAACTCATGCATGTCTATTGAAAGAAAGACCTAGTTGAGCTAAATGTCAAGGACAAGTTACTATCAGTTGCATGAGTTTTCCTATAAGGAAAACTCATCCATGCAGAAGGAATAAGGTTCCTTGAAGATTGTGCAGTTCTGACAGGGTGTAGGATCAGTGTGAGAGATCATTCTTCCACTTGGTAATAGGAGGATCACCTAGGAGAAATAGCGCAAGGAAATAGGAGCTTGGAGAGCAGAGGAGAAGGCTTGTGAGAAGCTTTGTTTGCCTGTGGGCATCCAGGAGGATTGTACTGAGAGTTGGCTAGCTGTGAGAGCTAAGGCTTTGTATAATTTTGATGTATTTCCACCTTGTATGATAATACAGATAGTGGGGTTTTTAGCTGAGGCTTTCAGCTGAGTATTTTTTGTGTTTCATGTGTATTAATTCTTCTTCTATGGTTATATGTGTTCAACTCTGATTCAGCTCGATCTTTAATCTTCTGCAAGTTTGATAGTAGAAGTAGATTATAGTATTTTGCTTTGGTATATTGCATTATCGAGTTAATCTACAGTCAAATTTTCTACATGGATCTCAGAGGTAGATTTGTAGAGAATTTGCAGGAAATTCTACATGGTATCGGAGCCAAGTTTATCAGAGCTGAGTTTATCGGAGCTGTGAACAGCATACGGAGAAGAGAATTCGAAGTTTGAAGTTCGAGGTTGTAGGTGCAAATCGAATTCATCTCAATGTACTTCAAGGTTGGTCAATGGCGTTCTATGGCTTGAGACTCGAGTATGCCTTGGAAGGTAGCTCGAATTACATAGCATGGAAAGATCACATGGAGGTTGTACTAGAAGACAACGACTTGAAGGATTTCATTGATCAAGAAATCCTAAAGCCAGGTTTAACTAATGCACAAGAGTTGGTTGAATGGAAGAAGTGTGTGGCGAGGGCGAGACAGATCATCCTTGAGGGAGTTCGAGGCCATATTGTCTCGAGTCTCCATGGGAAGGATACTCCATATTCAATGTGGAAAACATTGAAGGGCCTCTACTAGAACAGTAGTGACCAGAGGAAATTGACGCTCAAGGATAAGCTTCAAAGAATCAAGATGGAGAACGATGATACTATTTCCACATATCTGAATAAGCTCACCACCTGTAGAGATGAGCTTGGAAGTGTGGGAATAACTACTTCTGTTGATGATATGGTGAGCCTCACTCTCCTTGGCCTTCCAAAGAGCTGGAATAGCTACCAGGACTCTGTGAATGGAAGCGAGAAACTGCCGAAATGGGAACGACTGTGGTTGGATCTCATGCAGGAGGAGATCAAGAGGAGCACTCAAGATGGTTCTTCATCCAAGGATGATGATGAAGAAAATTTGGCCTTATCAAGTAAGGAAAGGAAAGGGAAGGGGAAGGTGTCCTATTCTGAATCGAATTCTTCTCATGGAGGGAATAAGGGTGACAAGTCTAAAGTGAGATGCTTTAATTGTCACGAGATGGGACATTATGTGACTAATTTCCCATCGAAGAAGTCCAAGAAGGGATCCTCAGGATCAGAAGGTGAGGCATTAGCCTCTCAGTTCGAAATGGACTTTACTCTCATCGCATGCATGGTGTCATCAATGATGGGTTGTGGTTGGTATCTTGACAGTGGAGCTTCATTCCACATGACCGACAATAAAAGTTTATTCAGTACCTTGGAAGAGAAAGACCTCAAGATTCACATAGAGATGGGTGATGACGAAAAGTTTAGTGTTTCAAGAGTGGGCACAGTTGCTTTTTAGAGGGAGCATGGAGCTTCTATCACCTTGAAAGATGTGAAGTATGTGCCTAGACTGAAGATGAACTTGGTATCGTCGTGATGTTGGAGGACAAAGGCTACGATGTTGTTTTTAGTAAGGGAAAGGTTTTTCTTAAACACATCACCACGAGACAGGTGAAACAGATCGGTTCATGAGTCAAGAACCTGTATGCTCTTGAGGTTCAAGATGCATGCAAAGCCTTGAGGAGCAATGAAAATGTTAGAGACTTGGTGGTTGAGAGGGAGAGTAAATTACCTCTCAACATGCAGTCCCATAAGAAGTCTCAAACAATTGTGGAGGAGCCACTATTGGAGATGCTGAGAGGAGACCGAGTGGAGGCATCCACTCATGATGCAGAGACCTCCAGTAGGGGGAAATTTCGAGCCAAGTGGGCAGAGGGATCACATGTAGCCATACCTCTAGGTGTGAGGTGGGGCGATGTGGAGTGATAGTCCCAAGAAGGCTAAAATTGGGCAAGGTCCATTGAGAGGTTTTATCTCATGGATTGTACCTTGCTACGGGAGCCCAAAGTACATAGTAGCGGGAGGAATCAGTGGGATTGATGCAGTCAGAGATCAAAGTGACAGAAGCTAGAGCAGTCAGATACTAAAAAGCGCAGAGAAGGATTGACAACAGTGTAGAAAGCCTGAGTCAGCAGAAGCATAGAGTTATTCAGTTGACAGAGGCAATAGCAGTCAGAGACTTTGATGACAGATGCATCATACTGATTCAGGTTGGATGTTTTTTTTTTGTTTCTGGAGTTGCTGGAGCAACAACACTTGAGAGAAGTGTTGCATGCAGAACATTCCAAAGGTTCATGATCGGGATTGAGTTGAATTCCTTTCTTGTTGAGAGGGAGTGTTGAAAATAGCAACAAGAAATGATAAAAATAGAATCCATAATATTTCAATTTTAATTTGTCCTTGAATTCAAAATTGTGAATTAAAATTCGGAATTTAGTCTCACCCAACTGCTTGAAATTAATTAATTAATAAATATGGATTAATTTTTATTGAGATTTCAATTAGAAGTCTTTCTGAAGTCATGCAACAGTTATCCCTTAAATTAGGAGATTATCCCTTAATTAAGGAGATAAGATTGAGTTATATTTGAGTTGTAATTAGTTAGCTCAGTTTACTGAGTTAAGTCCAGTTAAATTAGTTCCAAATTGTTTGGGGAACTAATTGTGAGTTATCAATCAGTTGATGCATGCATGCACTCAACCAGTGTACTCTAGATAACTGAAGATTCTCTCATCAGAAACTCATGCATGTCTATTCAGAGAAAGACCTAGTTGAGCTAAATGTCAAGGACAAGTTACTATCAGTTGCATGAGTTTTCCTATAAAGGAAACTCATCCATGCAGAAGGAATAAGGTTCCTTGAGGATTGCGCAGTTCTGACAGGGTGTAGGATCAGTGTGAGAGATCAGTGTTCCACATGGTAATAGGAGGATCACCCAAGAGAAGCAGTGCAAGGAAATAAGAGCTTGGAGGGCAGAGGAGAAGGCTTGTGAGAAGCTTTGTTTGCTTGTGAGCATCCAGGAGGATTTTATTGAGAGATGGCTAGCCGTGAGAGCTAAGGTTTTGTATAATTATGATGTATTTCAACCTTGTATGATAATACAGATAGTGGGGTTTTTACCTGAGGCTTTCCCCTGAGTATTTTCTGTGTTTCATATGTTGCTTCTTCTTCTTATGGTTATATGTGTTCAGCTTTGATTAAGCTCAATCTTTAAGCTTCCACAAGTTTGATAATAGAAGTAGATTATAGTATTTTGCTTTGGTATATTGCATTATCGAGTTAAAATACAATCAAATTTTCTAGATAGATCTTAGAGGTAGATTTGTAGAGAATTTGCAAGAAATTCTACAAATCATGAATTAGATTAGAAAAAATACCTAAAAATGCTCTCTGAGATGTGGCAGGTGCATTACATAATCCAAAGGGAAATACCTTGTAGGAATATGTTCCCCATGGGCATGTGAAACTAGTTTTATCTTGATCTTTTGGTGCTAGTTGGATTTGGTTATACCCACTAAAACCATCTAGAAATGAAAA
This sequence comes from Pinus taeda, assembly GCA_000404065.3. Lineage (NCBI taxonomy): Eukaryota > Viridiplantae > Streptophyta > Pinopsida > Pinales > Pinaceae > Pinus > Pinus taeda. The sequence goes on along the minus strand of APFE030027551.1, from coordinate 201,656 downwards.
ATATTTCTTCCCTTCCAAGGTATCTAATACTTGGTCTATAAAAGATAAAGGGAAATTATCTTTTAAAATAGCTTTGTTTAATTCCCTGTAGTCAATACACACTCTCCATTTCCCATTCTTCTTTGGAACAATGACCAAAGGTGACACCCATTGACTATCTGATATTAGATAGATGAAATTCACATTGAGTAACTATTGTAATTCCTCCTTAACAACTTCTCTTAGATTAGGGTTCATTATTATTTGAGGTTGTCTCATTGGTTTGACATTTTCTTGGATATAAATATTATGCATACAAGTTTTAGGATCAATCCCTTTCATATTAGTATACTCCCATGCATAAGAAGAAGAGTGTTTTTGCAGCATTTTATCAATTTCCTCTTTTGAAATTATTCCAAGTTATTATTATTATTCAATGTTCTGCCTAGAAAAATTTCTACTTGAGAATTGCCAAAATTTTCCATAGAATGTAAATCCATTTGGTGAGATGATACATATTCAATATTGCATTGTTCTTGAAAACTTTGATCTTGCTCACAATATGAGGGAGGATCATTATTATTCATTAAATTTATCAATTGATCTTCCTCATCTAATTGTGAAAGAGTATAAATTGGTTTCATATCATCAAAGTCTTCATTATCATCATTTGCCCAAATTTCACTTTCTACTTCAATTATTGTTTTTGTAGGTGGATACAATGTGAATATATTAGTGGAGTTCCCATAAAAAAATATACATCTCACTAGATCTACGGCTTATAAATGCATCAATTGTAGCTAGCCAATGTCTACCAAGGATCAATGGATGGCCTCCTAAATTATTCTTGGGAGTTAAAATCATGAAATCCACAAGATATTCCCAAGAATCTAGAGAAACAAACACATCTTCTAATACACCATATGGTTTGATAACTGACCTATCTGCTAATTGTAGCAATGTAGGAGTTTATTGAAGATTAGGAAGCTTTAATTGCTCCATTGTCTATTTACTCATAACGTTGATGGTTGCTCCTAGATCAATCAAAGTTTTAGGAATCTCAATACGATTGATATGAATTTTTACAATAGGGCTACCTAGATCTAGATATTTTTGAACAATTGGTTTCCCCATTATAATATCAACAATTTTTCCTACAAATTGGATTTTTTTTTGACATATTTTCTTTTTCTTCCCAGTTTTCTAAGGCATAGCTCCTTAGTGGTTTTTGAAAATATTGGTATTTCCTTTATAGCTTGAAGTAAAGGAATTTTGATACAAATATTTTTAAGTTCATTTAGCATATTGTAATATGGTAAAACAATTTTCCTTTCTATTCCTTTATCAATTTTGAGCCTTTCAGGAAAAGGTGGATCCTATAAGGAAATAGAAGGTTGTTCTACTAGAGGAAATGTAGGAGATTGTTTTATTTGCTCATCCTTTGATTTTACAGTAACATCTTCCTTTAAAGGAGAATTTTCTTGATCAAGAATTGCATATTTTCCACGAACTTCATCCTCTTTATATTTTTGGATGGCAATTGTTGGTGAATTCTTTTGCGAAACCTACCAGATCTAATTTGAACATCATTTAGACATAATGGAGTTATCATACAATCTTGAAAAATTTGTCCTTCAACATTATAAACAGCTTGTTGATTCTTATTATTTGGATTCAAAAGCGGTTGAGTAGGTAATTGATTGGATTTTTGAGGAAATGGTAATGAAAGTTGTTGATTTGGATTTTGGAATTGAGGAAGTTGGTTTGGTTGAGGAGAATGATACCGTGGTGGAAAAGAATAAGGTTGTTGGAATTGAGGATATTGAGGATTTCTTCCATAAAGATTTTTCCAACCTTGTGCCCAGGATGGGTTTTGAGGTTGTGGGGGCCAAGGTTGCCAAGGCATAGGTACAGTCCAGTTATTATGTGGCCGTGCATATGATTGAGTATTGAAACCTTGAGTCATATTTGGTTTTTGATTTTTCCATGGCCTTTTAGCAATAAAACAAAGTGATTCAACTTGGCTTGTTCCAACCTCATCTTAAAAAATAGCTTTAATACCAAGTTTTGAGGGGCATTCCCTTGTATTATGATTTTCAGCAGATATGACACAAATTTATATGTTATCAAGGAGACACTCTCTCAAGGAATGTTTTTTCCTACATCTGGAACAAAAAATAAATAATGCAACATTCTCAACATTTTGCTTGTTTTGTATCTTAAGAGTATCTAGTTGTTCACGAAGACTCCCAAGGATATATGTTTTGAAATTATCAAGAAAATTGCCTGTTTCAGCTCTACTTACTATTCCAGTTGCGGATTTACTAATTCTTGACATGACAGGGTCTCTTGGACTTTTACCAGTTCTAGCCTTGGCCCTTGAGATATGTTTACACAAACCACAAATTTCACCAAATGAAAGTTGAGAAACATCTCCTTTGCCCATTAAATTGAGAAGATCAATCCTTTCATCTATGATGGATTTCAACAAAAGAGCTTTTAATGTTTCATCATCTAATTCATGCATCCTAGCCCTTTTAAAATTATAGGAAAATATTTCAACTAAGTCTTCAAGACTTTCATCCTCTTTTTGCATCCTCTTAAAAACTTCATCTTTAAGGTTATGGGGCATGCAATAATCTTTATATTTTTCTAAGAACACATTTTTCATTTCCTCCCATGTTATAATAGTATGTGTTCTTAATCCCATGAACCATTTAAGTGCTCCATATTTAAGAGTATCTGGAAATAATTTCAATTTCTAAGGATCAAGTAAGTAGTCATAAGATATACATAAAACTTCAAACTCAAAAAGAAATGTTTCTGGATCCTCATTTCTTAAACCATGGAAATTAGGGAGGATATAGGGTGAAATCCTTTTCATTGTGGTTGTGGTATCTTCATCAAAAATAGGAAAACCATAAGTATATGGTTCTCCTCTACCACCTCTACCAACTCGTCCTCCACCTCCTCCTCTATTTCCTCCTCTGCCTCTTCCACCTCCAATCCTAAGTTCACCATTTACATTGTGTACTTCTCCTTCTCCTTCCCCTGCCATGTAGATTCCTCAGAAACTCATCCTCCACCTCCTCCTCTATTTCCTCCTTTTCCTCTTCCACCTCCAATCCTAAGTTCACCATTTACATTGTGTACTTCTCCTTCTCCTTCCCTTGCCATGTAGATTCCTCAGAATTAGTATAAGGTTCTATAATATGGTTAGCTAGCTCTTCTTCTGGTACCTTTACTAATGGTATATTAAAATAAGTTTCTTCTTCCTCTTCTCTAGGAACCTCTAATTATTATCCTAAAAGTTGTTCTCCTGTCGAAGAGAGAAAGATTACTCCTTCTGTTGGGGATGTAGGTTCTTCAACTATAACTTTAGTAGAAGAATTTGGTGAATCTCTTGGTTGGATTTCAGACTTATGTACCTCAGGAAGTCTATGTCTACCAACAATTGAAGGGATGTGAGTGTTAGTGGATGGTGTGGCACTACGAGGTCTAGCGGGGATGAGTGGTGATGTTGGAATTGAACTTCTACCTCCACTTACAAATCTACCCATAGAATAATTTTCTCTATGCATAAATGATTTCTACCATGCTTTAATTATGCATCTACAAAGGTGAATGCACCTGAAATGATATGCAAACCAAGAATGGAATCCTATATACACCTCCCCGGCAACGATGCCAAAATGTCGGGTATTTTAATTGTCCTTAAATTACTTAATTAATTGTCAACCAAGGTTCATGTACTTATGAGGTATATATGTACCGTATATGCTAGGAATTCTATATTTAAATGAAATTAATCTAAGTGTGGATAAATGTTAAATGAAATTAAAGATTTGTCACATTGGTGTGTTTTCCATTAAAGCTACATCAAAACTAAATGCCAAGTTGAATTAAAAAATAATCTAAAACTTGAAACATCAATTTATTCTAATTGCAAAATTGAATGTATATCTCTAATTGCAAAAAGGAAATATTAATGCTAGATTGCATAAAAGAGATATTAATACTAATTTGTAGAATTGAAAGTTTAACACTACTTTGCAAAAGGAAATCTTTAACACTATTTGCAGAAAAGGGAAACTAAACTCTAAATTGCAGAAATGGGAATTTAACTCTATTTACAAAAAAGAAATGCTAATGCTAATTGCTTGTAGAAGGAAAGTAAATCAAACAAAAACTTGTTACTTCAAGTGATTACTAATGTGCACTAATAGCTCTGAAAAACCATCTCTTCATTATCCACGAAATTAACTGAATTATAAATCTAATTTTCTTGAACAAAATGCATGCTAGAAATAGATCTGTTTGGTATTTTCTTTTATCAGTGCTCTGAAAACAAAACAACATGTGATTAAAATACAATTGAAATGTAACTATTCTACTTGAAAGAAATAAAGAAAGAAAAAACTATATGAAATTGCGAACTGAATGCAAACTATCTATCAATGTAAACCAAAACTAACTACCCTTACAACTCTCCAAGGGGGCCTCCCGTGAGTGTAAGTCTGTTACTGATCAAACAATTGCTCAACCATGCATTGGAAAATAAGATAGAGTATTATATTAATTCGTAGAAGTTCTTATATCAAAGTTTGCAAATAATGAAATAAAACAAGGATTAATTTTGTTTTTGGTTTTTCCTTACGAATTTTATTCAATTCTTCATTGAACTGTTCTAAGATTCCTATGTCGATAGGCAATTAAACTAATCCGCCATCTAAGTAGTAAATTAAAATTAAGAGTCTATCTCCTAATGATTTGCTATTGGAAGAGAAAATCATGAGGGATTCTTCTCAAATCATGTCTTCATAGATGAACAAGCCTTCTCCACATTCACTTGAGCTCGCTTGATTTCTTGCCAAATGATGCTTGACTGCTGAAACATCATAACTAGAGTTTGACTTTTGATTTGACCTCTAGATCTCTCAATATCTGTATATTTTCAGATCATGACGATAAGTGGACATCCATGTGGGGAACATCTATCATCGACATGTACCTTTCATTTCCGCATCAGTGCATTGAAACCCATCTAACCATGAAGATGGCTACATAATCTGATATTATCTGCAGAATGAGCAATATTCTGTAGTTGTAGAGATGTTTAAATTATAATTCACAAAGAAACAATAGATTATAAAACATGGATGATTAATACCTTTTATATGGTTGAGTAAGTATGAGATGACCTTGATTAGGCTGAAACTGCAACAAGATGGTCACAAAAAGATAAAGGAGAGGGAAAAAGGATAGTAAAAAAGAGAACAATTTTGGACTTCAAGAACTACCCAAAACATCAACATTGTTTGGCTCTTAGGTAATCAATTATTTAAAGTGAAGGCATGGATGTTCATCTTCTATAGTGTCTATACTTTCTTTAGGGAATAAAATCTTATCTTGGACTAAAAATGTAGTTTCCATAAGAATGGTCAGTTTCACTGCTTCTAAGGTGAAAGTCTTGGGTTGATTCTTGGCCAAAGAGCTAGATGTATGCATTTGATAGTTGAGTTGATTGGTCCCTTCTCATTTAGTTGATATCCCCGCACTTTTAGTCTCTCAGGAGTTTTTGCAGAACTACTAAAGCGTCCTTTTATGTCCCTATTTCTTTTCATAAGTTTAGGAAAATGTTCTATTTCTAAATTAGTACTTTAACACCTGCATGCCTTGGGACTTCGGAAAATAGAAACTCACCATAGAATCCCTATAATGGATGCATAGGTTCTTATCTCTCATCTTATCCCTTCTATTTTCCACCACCCAAAGGAACTCTTACTAAATAAAAGAAAAAAAACGAAACACACTTGGCTAAAAATGAAATAGACCAGCTGGAAAAGAAATACATAGCTAAAAAATAAGCACACTATTGAAAATAATGTAAGAAAAAATGTTGTATTGTTGATAGTTCCTCAACAATGATGCCAAAAATGACAATAATCACCTTCCCGATTTCCTAGAAAGATAAGTAGTAGATTTATTCATTTAATTATCAACCAAGGAAATCATATAATACTTGCGAACTGTCGTTCACTATATATGCTAATACAACTATTCAAGCACTATTTTAGGCATTATAGTCATAGGAACGAGAATAATGATTACAAAAAGGGAGTCCTAAAATGTTTATTCAACAAGGTCATGAGAGTAGAATTTAAACAGCTATTGTTGTGAAGACAAACTTATGAAATAATTCTAATTGCAAAAGGAAATAAACTATTGAAACTAGAACATAAATGGTCTCACTTGTAAACATTAATTAACTATTCCACAAATCCTTGTATGAAATGAACTTACTTGCAAAAAAGGAAATGAACTATTCTACTTATAAAATAAAATGATTACACTCTTAAGAAACTAATTCTACTTCCAGGAAATGAAAGAAATCCACTTTTTCTCAAAAGTAAATAACTTCATAAGTAAATTACTCTACAAGGAAAGGAAAGAGCTACAATGTGACCTTATTGATCTATACTTGTCATATCCTTAGATTGTAATTAAATGGATGTTGGAATCAAAATAGAGTATGACAAAGTTAATTAATTCCAAAGTCATGTGCTCTATCCAAGAGCCAAGCATTCATTTACATTTGATTTTGCTACAAGTAATTACTTTACTAAATTGTGGAAGAAAGATGATAATTTATAATTTAAAAAAAAACCAAAAAACATTGTTAACAGATTTCCAAATTCCCAAATTTGTGACTATTTATTGCAAACATAAACTAAAAAAAAGAGTTAATGAGAAATAGCTAAATATAGTACTTGGTTAAGGAGGGGGCCCTACAGCCTTATACGGGGTACTCAGAAGAACAAACGACAATGATTTTGACTAGATCTTCAATCAACATGAAATATATGCACATAATTCAAGCAACTCAGTAGCCTAGTCAATTCCCATGGGCTACACATTAGAATTAATGGAGAAATACCAAGGAATAATTAATTAATGTGACTATATAAAAATAATTTCATAAAACTTCACTTTAGTAAATGGATAAAAGGTTACCCATGGTATTCTGATGGTTACCTCAATAAAATAAAAGGAGGAACTCAGTCATATGTACGATTGGATATTGAGTAAATTTTTTTCTTGGGCTCTTGAAGCTTTACATGAGAGTTTTTGACCTCGAGCGTAGATCTTCTTTGGGAGCGAAATTATCCTCTTGAGTGTAAATCTTCTTTGGGGGTGAAATTATCCTCCCCAGGAATCAAAGCTAGTTTAGATGTTGGAAGATACACCCTAGCTAGTCATCTGGAGGAATCACTCATGTTCCTCACTTGGCTACTTTGTGCAGATTATTGTAGGTGTAAGGAGGAGCCAACTAGGTTTCTCATCGTTGCTTAATTGAAGAAGAATTATTGTAGGTGTTCGTGGAAGTTTTTAATCGGTTGAGTGGTGTAGCCTAGAAAAATTTGAAGTATTGTGAGAAACTAAATATTATATTTGGGCCGAGTTGTTAGATTGTTTCCTCATCATTTGCATGGCCGAGTTATCACTAAGAAGGAGGTTGAATTTATCATCTACTGTAGGTTGTATTCATCTCCTTAGAGGGTTGAGTTTCCTAGTATTTTGATAAGTCAATAATTCCCCTTCAATTGATAGGTTGAATGCATTCTTGTGGAAAATTTACCCATTTTATAGGTTGAACTTGTTTACAGGTTTGAATCTGTTTAGATTGCAACATTCTATCCTTGAGGAGGTCGCATATGGATGCTGAATTCTAACTGATTTTCCGGTTGAAATCAACATTGGGAGAAGGCCGAGTTTCTCATCCACAACAAGCCAAATTTAATAAGAAATTTGTGTTGCTAGCGCAGGCCTTATAAACTCTTTGGGAGGCCAAGTACTATCCAAGGAAGATGGCATCTTATTTTACCAATTTTCTCTTCAACCTACAACCAAATCGAGCTACTTTAGTAGAGTTGTTATAGGGTGTACTTGTTAAGAATTTTAAGTTATTACAGCAGGGCGAGATCACTCTTGAAGCAGTCGAGTTTATCTGCAACTTGAGGGCCAAGAAAACTTACATCAAGGGCTAAGTCTGAGTTGTAATTAGAGGTCGAGTTCTATTGTTTGAAGCATGATGAGTGTTGCTTAGTATTAGAGGACGAGTCTACCATTGGGAGGAGTTGAGAAGAATTAATTGGAGAACAAGGTAACTATTGTTGTGGGTTGAATTATTGTCGAGCCACAGAGTCTTGAAGAGGTAGTTGCAACAATATTCTTAGCAATCCGTTTAGCAATTATGCCATTACATTCAATTGAAGCAATTGTTATGGTGCGAGTCATAAGGTATTTTAAAAAAAATTGAGCAAATGGAAGAGGGTAGATGGCCTAAGGTTGTCTTGAATGACATGTTACGCAAAATAAAAAAGACTCGGATGTAGAAAAATAACAAATGTTTTAGTAAATGGGGTATTTGCTTGAACGCGTGTCCCATAAACAGTGAAGAGATAAAATCTTTTGTTATTGATAAGTTCCACAAGCGTACTTGGGATAAGGAGCTAGGGAGAGAGAAAAAGTACTATATTGAACTGTTTAATCCCACTCATAATCATCAACAAAAAACATACATTGAGGCCAATATTTCTTAGAGAGCCAAAATTCTTATTGCTCAGTTAAGGACTAATTCTCGTCAACTTTGTTGTGAAACAGGGCGCTGGAAAAGGCCAAAAGAAGTGTAGGAGGAAAGGGTATGTATTTTTTGTTCTCCTAGAAAAGTGGAAACAAAAAAACATTTCATTTTAGAATGTGAGGCCTTCAAAGACAATAGGGCAATTTATGCAGATATTTTGGCAGCTAGCTCTTGGGATAATCTATTTAGTGAGGGGTTTGTCGAGAAGTTGGGAGTTTTTATTGTGAGGCTTCACAGGAAAAGGGCCAAATACACCAACCAGATGAAGAAACAATACATCCCATAGACTATCTTTAGCCTCGTGGGCGTTAAAATAATTTTCTTTCTTTCTTTCTTTCACAAGTTTTCGACATCTAAAGTTTTGCAAACCACAAGGGCTAATTGGCATGTATTTTCTTATTCAAGTTAATAAATAAAGGGAGTTGAGATATTACTATCTATGTGTGGGTTTATGGCATTCACTGCTTAGTAAGCGTTTCATAGTTCATTTGCATGAAAACTCTTTGTCTAATTGTCTCAATGGTGAAAGGATTTATCTTTGTTGCATAGTGCATGCAATATGTTTGTGAAAGTGTGCCAATGGTTCTTACATACAAACTACTTATGAAGTTTCGTAAAAGAGAATTCTCAAGTAAAATTGGCATATACCAATAGGGGACATTAAACAACTCTTCTATTAACTAAAAATATCATTATAACATAATCCCCCTTCAGCTTGAGAGATGTATTTCTTTATACATTTTTCTAGTCGTTTAATCTTCGAATAATGTTCCAGAAATAGCCTTGAGAATCCATGGTTCTTAGGTTGTTTAACTTGTTGACTTAAGCATGCATTTGGTTTCAATAATTAGTGTAAAATAAGGTGACTTTACATTTTATTACAAGGCGGTTATGCCAGTTACTACAATTGACAATAATGGTGACAAATTCCAAGGAAATTGCCATGCACACAACATTGTGACCATTACAACCAATAGATGCACTTGTGGAAGGCACAATTGTTTCATTTGAATGTGTAGAAAAATAAGAGACCATAGCCGCGCGTTTATCTTTTACTCAAATAATGGTGCCATGTCATCAGAGTAGCCATATAATTAGCATTGGTGTGGCAACATCAATGTAGTTGCAATGGTGTACCAACATCGATGTAGCAACATTGACGTAGTAGCAATAGTGTACCAACATCCTATACACACCAACTTGGGGTAGTAGCTCATGAACATTATTTGCGAGTGAGTATATAAAGGTAATTTCTCTCAATCAAACTAGTATAATTCACTAAAATGACATGAATTGTGGAAAAGTGTACCTTAAGAAAAATTCATAGTTATAATCAAAGATAAGCTAAAAAATAACTAAAATGATAGGGGAAAATGACAAAAAAAGAAAGACATGGGTATGGAAAAGATGATGTTTAGGGCGCCCCTCAATACACTAGCTCATTATCTTGACCATATAATCTTCTTCTCTTTTAAATTCTCTAATTCATTATCTTGAACTCTAATAATGTTGATCTCAATCTTCTTGGATTGTAACCTACTTTCACACCAAAATTGACCCATTAGGCTAGAAATTAAAATGCATATCACCTTATGCTAGTGTTAAGACGACCTTTATTTCAGTGTGATTATGTTGTTTTCATCGTAAATAAATGATTATATTATAAACCTAATTGTTTTTTTTTTTCTCGCATAAAAGGAAATACTAAACCTTTATTCAAATAGAATAAAGATTTAGATATTGAAAATTTTCATCCTCACACAATTTTTGAATGTTTATTTAGATTACAAGAAGTTCCCTCTCATAACTCCTCAACGTGACTTGAATTTTGTTTGTGTCTCATTTGAATGATTTCAAAGTCTTTATAACTACTTAGCTATATATATTGCACTTTGGAATGAAATATATATACCATATACTTAGACTTTATTCACATAATAAACTCTTTATGCTATAATATTATAACACTTTCTTGAGGATTAATTATCCTCTTTATTATTTTTTCACCATTGTTTCTTTCTCATATTTTAAAGTTTGTAATATTTCTTCAAGAGAATAATCTTACCCAACCCTCACATAACTAAAAAATGAAAATATTAAAATCAAAACCAACCTTTACTTAATTATCTCCTTCTCAAATATTTTAAAATAAAAGTAAATTAATTATAATCACCATAATTCATAGTATTATTATACACATTATAAACTCAAATTTAAGTAACTATTTACAACACTCCAACTTAATATTTTTTAATAGCTTTTAAAAACATCATAAAAACTAACCTTTAAAACTTTACAATAATTATTAAAAAAATCAATCAATATCACTTCAACATCATATTACATTAAAAAAGATAAATCATCTAGCACCATCTTAATTAATTATATGAAGACACTAAACTCAAATGAGGTATTGCCTGCTTTTACTTATTATTTCCTTTATAGTATGAAATTGAACACAATCTACATTTAATAAAAATTGTGTTCGTTAAAAACCAGAAGTGTTTGTCTTTAAAGCACATAATTGCATTGCAAAATAACCAGTTTAGATTCATTTTAATTTTAGATCTACTAAGCATCTAGAGGGATCAAATCTCTTTTCATTTGAAAAAAAAGTTTGTATCTCAAGAGATTTGATCCTCTCAACACTTGGTAGATTTCAAAATTAAGATGATCCAAATTATTTAATTATAATGATAAATAATTATAGTTATTTTATTTTATTTTGACCTACTTAAAATGTTAGAGGTGATAATTATTAATTATTATTTCACTATATTAAGATTAAAATCTCAATTAAATTTGATCTCTCCACACTTAATAATTTAAAAATATAAATTAAACTAAATCTAAACTAATATTAATTATATAATTATTAATTAATTTTATTTATTTTAAACCTATTTTATATTTTAAATGACATTAATTTACATCACTACCCTACTAAATTAATAAAATACTAAATTCATAAAGAACGACTCCGAACACAATACTGGGGTATCAAGATACTCATGGAGAGTGCCTCTGGCGGTATAAGCTTACTAGACTCATAGAGTGTGCCTCTCGATACAATAATGTTGTATTAAGCTTATCAGGTGATATAAGAGGTATAAATGAGTCCAAAAGTCCCTAGTGCTCTATCTGGGGACCTCATTCGCGATATCCACCGGGTGTCTAGCATCATCAGGTCTATAAAGCGCCACGCTACAACAATTTTCATGCCAAGGTAGAAATGGTTGACATTTTCTTTATTACCCTGTTCGCACAACTCCCTTGTTTCTCGACATTCTCAGTTTCTTGTTCGTGTAGATGTGATGGAAGCGTTGTTTCATGCTCATCTGAATTTAAGATATAGCAAATTTTCTGCTGACAACCAACACATTGGCGCTCCCCTGATTCGATCTCCATTTGTGTCGTCAAACCACAAATTTGGTACGATTTGGAAGGTTCGCATGGCTGCCCAATCAGGTGTCGACGTAAAGCACGAGGAACCCGCCATTAAACCAGTGCGTATATTCTTCAAAGCTCTTTGATTCTGTACACACACATTCTATTCTAACTTATACGAATCCCATGGATTCCAAAACGATTCAGAAAATGCAGTGCAGCTCAATTTCATAATTAATGATTCGATGTCCAATAAACAATGAGTCAACTTGGGCTGGTTAGAGATTGTGTTTGGATGTCAATCCCGACTATAGAATTGTGTTTGCAAGCTGAGATTGGAGCTGTGAAATGAATACTAACCAGCAAAATGCAATGAAAACTAAAGACCGGCCTTAAAAGGAAAACAGGATCTTGATTTTACCTTGGCAAAATGGCTTAAACATAACTCTGTGCTTATCAGATATACATGTTCCGTAACTAGATGCCTTGACTATAGAATTATGTTTGCAACCTAAGCTTGATGAAATTGGGGCTGTGAAATGAATAATAACCAGCAAATCTAGTTTGCGAGTTATCTAGGAAAAACGACCCATCAATGTTAGGAAAACAAGGTATCCAGATTCTCACCGTTGCTTGGAAATGCCGCGTCAGCAGCTTGAAAGACCAGGGTCAAAGAACTTGACGCAGGGGGCACATCGAGTAGTAGTACGTAATTCTGAGCGAAAACTTTTCGGTGTATTGTCCGTTGTTGTGCTGTTCTTTGTCTAGTGAGCCATGTTAATCTTTTTTGCAAAATCCTTATATTCATGGAGAAATTAAAAAAGAGGAAGAAGAAAGAAAGCTAAAGGCATGTTAATGATGATGGACGATGGACACATACATAGAAGAAGAAATTATTTTAACGTCCATGAGGTTAAAGATAGCTTATGGGACAGATTGCTTCTCCATCTGATTATTGTATTCAGCCCCCTTTTCCTATGAAGCCTCACAATAAATGCTCCCAGCTTCTCAACAAACCCCTCGCTGAATAGATTATCCCAAGAGCTAGTTGCCAGAATATCTGCATAACTTTCCCTGCTGGCTTTGAAGGCACCACATTCTAAAATGAAATGCTTTTCTGTTTCCACTTTTTCGGAAGAGCAAAAAATACATACTCTTTCCTCCCACACGTCTTTTGGCCTTTTCGAGTGCCTTGTTTCACAATGAACTTGAGGAGAATTAGTCCTTAACTATGCAATAAGAATTTTAACTCTCCAAGAAATATTGGCCCCTATGTACACTTTTTGTGGATGATTATGAGTGGGACTAAACTCTTCAATATAGTACTTTTTTGTAATATTCCTAGGGAAAATTTACAGTGAATATGCAAAGCAAACATAGACAAAAAGCCATAAAACAGTAAGCACACAGTTAGACCAAGAAATTGCACCAAAAGCTGTGTTGATGAGCTATTTTATTGGTAAACAAGGGTGTACAATATGGTGTTGGAAAGAGTGCACCTGGTCTTGCTCAAGGCAAGCTAGCAAAACCCCAAATGAAAGATAAGTCACCCCTCTCCAATCTGTTGCTGTGCTGCTCTAGCTCTGCGCTGAAGATATCCAGAAATACGCTGCCGGCTGAATAGAACTGCTGCTAGGGCCCTCTCTGATGCTCATAAAATTCTGGGAAATTAATCTCGGCCTCTCTACCAAATACCTAGAATAACCCACGAAGGATTTGGCAATGGTTGACCTCGGAAATTCGGCCCTATTTTCCCTCAATGGCTCAACTGTTGGGTGATTCGACCCACCTGTAAATGCTACTGCAAATGGCCTCCAAAATAGCTGCAATCCTCACCAAAATGCTTCCCCAACCTTCTCCCTAAGTTTCAGCTTCAACCACACCTCACTCCTCAACCTCCCGGAGTGCCTCCACCATATACTACGCAATCCCTGCGCTGCTGTCGCTGAACCTCTTACTGAATTCGGACTTCGTGCGACTGGTACAAACTGATAAGGGTAGAACTTCCTCCTTGGTCTGGCACTCGAAGTCCACCAAAGCAAGGGTTGAGATCTTCGCCCGGAGACGTTCGTGTGCTAAACAACACTTGCAGACTTGGCTTCAGCTCAAGTGTGCTATTGTCAAAAGACGGTTTTGCAAATGATGAATGAATGACGAATTGAGTGTCTCTTCCTCTTTTTGTTAAGGAGCCTCCAAAATGCCCATGTGGGCCCAACTCAAATTCCCCACACCAAATCCGCTCCAATGAGAGCGTATTCCTCATGTGGGCCGTAATTCCCATGAGGTGGTCCCCATGCTCCACTAAGGCCGCAATATTTCCTCCAGCTCTAATGTTTGGGTGTTCTCTAAGCCAAAAATCATGTGTGGGACCTCTAAACTCACATTTCCTAAGTACAACCATGTATTATAGCAAAAATGGTCAAAATTGATATTTCACTTAGCAAAATACTAAGTGGGAATATCATAGTCCTCCCCGCCAAAATGTTGCTTGTCCTCAAGCAACTGTAATGAAGGATGCTAAAGTATCTTCTCCAACTCCTTGATGACCTAGTTTCTCAAGTGCCTCTTCCGGGTATCTAAAATGGCCTCTACCTCTAGCACTAAATGCCCCTCATCGTCCATAGGGGGTAGTTCTGTAGCTGCTGTCACTTGTTGCCCCAATGTTTTTTTCAAGCAAGACACATGAAAGATGTTGTGCACCAGTCTCCCCGGGGGTATCTCCAGCTCATATGCTACCTCCCCAACCTTCCGAGTGACACGATACCGTCCATAGAAGCGAGGTTTGAGCTTCTCGACCCCCTTCTGCTTGAGCGATGACTGTTGGTACGGTTGAAGCCTTAATAAGACCAAGTCCCCTACTTCAAATTGCTTCTCAACTCTGCCCCTGTCTGCATAAAGCTTCTGCTGGTTTTGGGCCATCCGCATGTTGTCTTTGAGAGCCTGCAAAATTTCTTGGCTCTTGTTGTTTCCAAACATAACATCAGCGAAAGACAATGCATCGTAACCATACAAAGCTCGGAATCGAGACTTACCTATGGACATGTGGTATGTGGTGTTGTAGTAGTATTCACCCAAGTGCAACCACCATATCCATGCTCGCTATTGACCTGTCACATAGTTGTGCAAGTTGCCCTCTAGCCACTTGTTAACTATCTCTGTCTGCTCGTTCGTCTGAGGGTGATAACTAGTACTCGGAGTGAGCTCAGTGCCCACCAACCGAAATAACTCCTGCCAAAATCCACCCATGAACTGGTTATCCAGGTCACTAACAATGGTCTTTGGGAGACTATGTAGCCGAAACACCTCCCTGAAGAACAATTCAACCACCTGTGAGGCCGAGTACCGAGCTGAGATGGCGAAGAAATGGGCAAACTTCGTCAGGCGATCCACCACCACGTAAATGCAGTCCTTCCTTGTACTGTGGGTAGCCCGGTAATGAAGTTCATCGATATGCTCTCCCATTTCCCCTTAGGGATTGAAAGCAACTGCAATAGGCCTAGAGGGTGTGACTGCTCACCCTTGTTCCGCTGGCATGTGTCACACTCCCTGATATGCCTCAGAACATCATCCTTGAGGCCCCTCCATGCAAAACGCTCTCTAATGGCCCTGTATGTCTTCGTTAACCCTTGGTGCCCTGCTAGTGGTGACTTGGTGAGTCATGGGCGACTTGTAAAATATTCTCCCTCAGTTGGGAGCTGGGTACCAAATAAATCCGGTCTCGGAAGTAGATCACCTTGTTCATCACCCTGTACCAGTCATATGCCACCATCCCATCAAGGATCTTACACGCGAACGGATCCTTGGAGTATTCCACTAGTAGCTGTGCCCTCCAATCCGGGGCAATACTCATCAGAGAGAGAGCGACTGGTCTCCTGGACAACGCATCAACCACCACGTTGTATTTCCCCTTGACATAATCAATGTCAAAGTCATATGCTTGGAGCTTGCTCACCCACTTTTGCTGCCTCTCTTGCAATTGTTTCTGATCCAAGAAAAACCTGAGGCTGTTGTGGTCTGTCTTGACTTTGAACCTGTTCCCCATCAAATATTGTCTGAACTTAGCTAGCGCATGCATGATGGCCAACATCTCCTTGTCATGTATGGAGTACAGTAGCTCATGGGGCAGTAGCTTTCGACTCTCGAAAGCTATGGGGTGCGTTCTCTGCATCAACACGGCCCCCACACCCACTCTAGATGCATTGCACTCCATCACAAAGGGTTGGGTGAAGTCAGAGAGTGCCAATACTGGACAACTACTTATGACCTGTTTGAGGCACTCAAAAGCCTCCTGCCCTGTAGTGGTCGACTTAAATGCCCCTTTCTTCGTCAAGTTAGTGAGGGGTGCTGCTCGCTAGGAGAAGCCTTTCACAAACTTCCTGTAATAAGTGTAGATGCCCATGAATCCCCTTAGCTCTATCACATTCCGGGGCTCTGGCCAATTCCGGATAGCTCAGATCTTCTCTTCATGGACTTTCACACCGTCCACCCCAATGATATGCCCTAGATAGAGCATCTCAGTCAACCCAAACTCACACTTGGACACTTCAGCATAAAACTGCGGCTCCTCCAGAATACGCAACACTGTCTCAATGTGCTGCAAGTGCTCCTCCCAAGTCCGGTTATAGATCGGTATGTCATCGAAGAACACTAGCACAAACTTCCTCAATTGCCCATGAAATACGTGGTTCATTCATAACTAGAAAGTAGTTGGTGCGTTGGTCAGCCCGAAGGGCATAATCGAGAACTCGGAGTGTCCATAATGGCACCGAAACACTGTCTTTGGGACATCCTGGTCCCTCACCCAGATCTGATGGTACCTCGACGACAAATCAATCTTTGAAAGAACTTAGCTCCCCTCAACTCATCCATCAGCTCATCTACACGTGGGATGGGGTAGCAGTTCTTCAGTGTCTTTTTGTTGAGAGCCCGGTAATCTATGCACATGTGCAAGGACCCATCCTTCTTCTTCACCAGAACAATCGATGATGCAAAAGGGCTAGAGCTAGGCCTAATGTGCCCAAGTGCCAACAACTTGTGGATAGCCATCTCTATCTCATCCCGATATGCCTTGGGATGTCGGTAAGGAGTGGTGATCACGACTTGTACTCTCGGCTTCAACTCAATAGTATGCTCAAACCCTCGATCAGGTGGTTGACCAGGTGGTATGTCTCCAAACACTACTGGGTACCTGTCCAAAATGGCCTGTATCTCTGGATGTGGTGGCTTGGACTTGCCCCCAGCCTCTGAGATCCTCAACTCGACAACCCACTCAATGTCCACATGTCTCAAATCAGCCTCCATCCTATGGGCCAAAACAGTTTGTGGTGGGTAGGAGTGCATTCCCTGAAGCAACACTGGCTTGCCATCTGGCCCTACAAACTCCATCTCCAACTTCCTCCAATCGGTCGTGACTTTGCCAAGTGAATAGAGCCACTGGATCCCCAACACCATGTTGGTGTCCGGTACGTCCACCACAAAGAAGTGATCTGTCATGGAGTAGTTTCCCATGGTCACTGTCAAGGCTGGCACGTAGCGTGTGCATTGCATGGTCCTATCCCCAGGCACAAGAATTGAGAATCCCTCAAACTCCTCAGTTGTGATGCCCCTCCTTTGAACTAACTGGGCATCAATGAAACTGTGGGTAGCCCCACTGTCGACCAAAACTGATACACGTTGCCCCTGAATAGTGCCTTTGATCTTTAGGGTCAAAAACTTGGGTATCCCGCGCAGTGATGCAAGGACCCCTCTGCAAGGTGCAAAGGAAACTCCCCTTGCCGGTGGTGGTGGTGGTGGTGGCCCTCCTGCCCGAGGTGTTGCACTGTCATCTTCACCCATCTCAAAATATGTCTCATCCTCTACATCACTATCAGAGAAGACCTCAATATAATGGGCCTTGCTCGCTGCACATCTGTGGCATGGTGCCCATGACTCCTGACAGGTAAAACACAATTTCCTCCTCTAGAGTTCTCTCCCAGTCTCCTCATCTA
The DNA here is from genome assembly GCA_000404065.3 of Pinus taeda. Lineage (NCBI taxonomy): Eukaryota > Viridiplantae > Streptophyta > Pinopsida > Pinales > Pinaceae > Pinus > Pinus taeda. Next base: position 183,659 of record APFE030027551.1, on the reverse strand, counting down.
GCTGTCCACGCCCTTGATTGGCCCTCGATGGTGGAGCTGGTGTCTCTTCCCCTCTACTGGAAACCCTATCTAGGGGGTACTGGTGCTCGAGCCCTAGGTAGGGCATCCTTAGGTCTCGCGCTCTCCCTACTGCGGCCTGTAACATAGTTCTCCCTACTAACCCTTGTAATAGTTCCGCTAGCCCCTCCATAAACATGTAGATCCTCCTAGTCTCCAACAAATTTGGCACCATCACAGGAAACCTCAGAAACTCTGAAATATATGCCTCAACACTCCCGATTTGCTTGAGCCTTGTCAGCTCCCCAAAGTACTCCTCAGGATCTTTCCTCTCAAACCGCTCCAACACCCTCCTGGTGAAATCATCATAAGCAGTCACTCCTGCATGTCCCAACGTGGTCAACCCATGGAACCACCAGTCATGAGCTTCCCCCTACAAATGCAATGTGGCAATCTTGATTGCCTCTCCCTCTGTCATCTGATTCAGCTGGAAATAGACATCCAAATTTTCAACCCACACTTTGGCTGAGCTCTTGGAAGAGCCATCGAAAGTTGGGAGAAACAACCTCGCCATAGTGTGCTGCAAGTTTGTCCCCTGCGTGTAGCCTCCTCCACTCTGTCCCTTGGGCCTATTGTTACCCTTCAACTGGCAAAAATCCATAAAAGTGATGGCTTTCCCAAAATCAGGTCCATAGGACTGATACTCCAAGAAATAATCCCCATAAGGCATATCCTCCTGCTTTGGTTGCCCACCAGCTCTAGAAGTTAGGAACGTGGGAATGGTAGACCTAGGGGGTGTGTTTGGAATAAGAGGCATGTTGGGATTAAGGGATGCATGTTGTTGCGAACTGCCAGATCCTTCCCCCAATTGGAAATCCCCTTGGACTCCCTTACCCTTCTTGCTGTTGCTATTCCCTTGGCCCATTTCTTCAATGTTTCTGGACAAGTCCTGCACTGCCTTCAACAAAAAATGAGCAAACTCCTCATCCTTGCTCCTTTTGTCTCCCTCAATGCCCCCCATTTTTGTTTCTACAACCTCTGGTTTGGTTATCATAAGATCAGGGGAAATCTGCAACTGCCTTTTTCTGCTCCTATACCTTTGCCTTTGGTATGTCACATTTTGCCTATCCTCTGGTATCATAGATTGCACTGCTCGAACAGGTTGTGCCAAGTCTATGAGTTCTGATACCACTGTAATATTCCTAGGAAAATTTACAATAAATATGCAAAGCAAACATAGACAAAAAGCCATAAAATAGTAACCACACAATTAGACCAAGAAATTGCACCAATAGTTGCGCTGCTAAGCCATTTTATTGATAAACAAGGGTATACAATATGGTGCTGGAAAGAGTGCACCTGGGCTTGCTCAAGGCAAGTTAGCAAAGCCCCAAATGAAAGATAAGTCACCCCTCTCCAATCTGTTGCTGCGTTGCTCTAGCTCTACGTTGAAGATGCCAAGAAATATGTTGCTGCCTGAATATAACTGCTGTTAGGGCCCTTTTCGGTGCTCATAAAATTCTGGGAAAATAATCCCGGTCTCTCTACCAAATACCCAAAATAACCCACAAAGGATTTGGCCAACGGTTGACCTCGGAAATTCGACCCTATTTTCCCTCAATGGCTCAACTGCCAGTGTGATCAATATTATTGTACAAGCTCCAAAATTTTGTCTCCTACAAAGTAGGGGACCTACAAAAAATAGTAACTCTCTCCAATCCATGTAAAAATGTGTCTGAATCATAACCATATTCATCCTACAACCGATCTCCTTGGGAGTTTCCCCTAGCTTGTATCTACATCTGTCTCTGAACCACCAACATGATGAAATGTGTTGGTCTTTGTCAATGTTGTTAAAAGCGCGAGCGGGATTTAATCGGCACGGGGAAAAAAACGAAAAAATCGGGAAAAAAGCGGAAAAAGCGGGAAAAAGCGTTTGGAACAAAAATATTCATTTTTTTTTTCATTTTTTTCAATATCTAAACCATCTAGAACATAAAATAAATACATTGACACATAAATATGATAAAAAAACTAATATATAAGATGTTTAATATCATTTATAGCGCTAAAATCACACATAAC